>APFE031546892.1:0-19539 GCA_000404065.3 Pinus taeda | reverse complement strand
CTACATCTTAATTTTGGATTTATCTAGCAAAATTTAATCTTGGCTCAAATCCCTTGAGATGTTAACCTTTTTTAAAATGCAAAATTTGATGAAAGATTTGCACCTCAAAGGATTTGATTATTCTCAATACTTTATAAATTCAAGAATAAGATGAATCGATACTGTAAATTATTTATTTATAGTAGTTGAATGTGTTATAAATTGTATATCAACATCACATATGAGTTTTCTTGAATTAAATTCTTATAAAGGTTTGATCAAATACATTTTCTTTTAAACAATATAATTAGTATTTAATCACCTCCATAAAAGCATGTTGTGTGTGATTAACAATCATGTCAAATATTTCCATAAGAAGTTATGAGAACGATACACCCTCTCCACTTCAATACTAATATTATTAAGGTCATTGGATTGTAATGCTTTATGCACTGTATTTAACTTGTGATTGTTACTTATGTGACAATAATGGTTATCTTTTTATGTCACAACCTAAATTTAATGTTGGTTAATGATATATAATGTTTTTTGACAAGTGTTAAGGTTGTGCAATGTCTTAATATCTCAAATTACACAATGCAAGTTCTTTTGTAGAATTTTGTATAACACATCATACAAGTACAACTTTGATGTACATTATGGTCATTTAAGACCGACTTACAAATTGAATAAGCATTACCATCTTAATTTATTCTCATATAGACATTAGATTTTCTTTTACATTAACAACAATAATAATATTAATAATTTACTCTTAAGGTTATAACTGAGCTAGACATCAAATTAGTGGAGCCCTCTAATATTGTTTTCAAACTCTTAAATTCTTAAACACAATATAAGATACGTAAATACAAATTTTTAATGGGCATAATGATTAACATGTGCTACTAAGCTAGACATCAAATTGACGTATGAAGCACCTTGTTTGTAGAACAAGAAGCCCTCTAATATCTTTTTCAAACTCTCAAATTCTTAAACACAATATAAAATACATGTCAATGCAAATTTTGAATGGGCGTAATAATTAACATGTATTCCCTCTTAAATGTCTTAGTTCAAAACCAAAATAAAATAAAATTTGTAAATGTTATTTGATTAATATTAACGTGTTAAAACCTGAGGAATAAGCATCCCCTTTATATCAACTTTAAAATAATCATTAATAAAAATGTTTCCATCTATTTTGAACATTTTTTAAAAAGGGGTGCGAAACCTAAAAAAAGCCCATCTCCGGTTTAATTCACAGAGCAATACATACATCAGAGATTAAGCCTCCCAACCACCCTAAATATCTTCCTTGACCTATGTTTTGAAGCTTTGCCATCACAAATTCATACTAATATTAACTCTCATAGAGTTTATACACCATGAATACTAACTATACCATGCTAATATTAACTTATAAACTCCATACCCATCACAATTCATACTAATATTAACTTATAAACTCTATACGCTCTAGATACTAACTACACCCAGTTTAAGATCTAATTATAGGCTCTAGATACCAACTCCAACAATTTAACATAGAATTATTAAAAAGGGATGTCATTCTTATAACAACAATACAACGGCAATAATGGCACATGTCCAACAACTACTTGGCGGTATATTGTCATTAAATATGCGAGAGAAGCTTCACATGACTGTGCTATTATGAATGACATGGATAAGCTCCACGTGGGACTGTGTTATTATGGATGACATGGCATTGACAAAGGAATGCCACGTCTTCGCCTACAATGCATAGTTCGCCATATAGTTCGTGCAGATTGAGGGAAAATTTATGAGGGATAGCCGTTGAACTTAAGGCTCCGCTTCATGAGATCGTCCGCTCCCATGGGAACACGAAGGGTAACCGAGCTACACGGAAGTGTCGGGACACGCCCCACTTGGGGGCGCCTATTTTGACCGCAGGGAGTCTAGAATCCATTTACCGACACCGGGTGGGTAGGAGCGCAGCATTTTGACGGTAGTTACTGTAGTTTCCCTTTCACTGGCAGTAGTTCGCCTCGCGCCGCCCCGCCCGGTAGTGCCCGA
Source organism: Pinus taeda (assembly GCA_000404065.3). Classification (NCBI taxonomy): domain Eukaryota; kingdom Viridiplantae; phylum Streptophyta; class Pinopsida; order Pinales; family Pinaceae; genus Pinus; species Pinus taeda. Next base: position 17,499 of record APFE031546892.1, on the reverse strand, counting down.
TGCCACCCAGGATTCAAAGTCGGACGATTGACTTTCCTTCCGCTGTCATTATCCTCATAGAAATTTTGTTGTGATTTGTGAATCGGTTGCCACCCATTACCCAAAATTTCAGTCGGCAAAAAATCTCAACAGACCCTGTAATCATGACCACAAGAAAGCCAATAACGATGAGTGTGATATCAGTCCCGGTCGGACCTTTTTCTCTCCCTATTTATTCACCCAGATTCCGCACAGAATTGCGGGAATTGGGTTTGCTGTGTGAATAAACTATTCAACATATAGATATTGTGACTCTGACCGCGATCGAATCCTGTTAACTATAATGGTTGCAGCAGCAATGGAGATTCAGCCAAAGAAGACGCCGGAAGAAACGGATCGGCTCCCCACCAATCTCCCTATCACGCCCTCCGAAGTATATTATTGCACTCCCTTTCTTTCTTTCTTTTAACCCATCTAAAATGTACTTCATAAATACAAGCACTGATTCTGCATCTATAGCCAGCAGACTAACAAAAATTGCTTGTAATCTCATGTGCTGTTTTTTTGCCAGCAGACTAACAAAAATTGCTTGTAATCTCATGTGTTTTTTGTTGTTGTTGTTTCTTTTTATACTGACATATCCATGAGAATTTATTTGAAAGCTTTAAGGATATTTATGTTAAAAACAATTCCAACAATTAGACATTAGAATATCTCTATAGATAATGGGTTTTTTTTTATAGGATCATTCATATGTTTTGTGACTTTTATGGTTCTCTGTCTTTCCATGGACGAATAATAGTTTAGGAGAGAATATCATTTTGTTATTTGGTTTATTATGTTTAAAGGAATTTGTTGAGTAGCAAAAAATTGAAATTCATAAACATGAGAAGCATCAAACTTTGTAATGGACTTTTTAATAAGAAAATTTATAGGTTTATCACTGACTTTGTTATGTTATTTCTGGTTTTATTCTGTGCAGTAGTTGAGAAGAAATTATCAGGTTTAGAGGAATTTAGTGAATAGAAAAAAGTTGAGATTCATAAACATGAGAAGTATCAAACTTAGTAATGACTTTTTTTAATAAGGAAGACTTTGTTATGGTATTTCTGGTTTTATTCTGTGCAGTAGTTGAGAAGAAATTATCATATTCAAATTGTTTTTGGACTGTGTTCATAGCTTTTGGATTTGATTATAGATAAACTTGATTTCTAAGGCAATGCATGTTTTTCATTTACTTAACTTTGAGATATATAGGTTATAGGACCATTAATATAAATATGTTTATAGTTGAGTTCATGTTTGTTATGGTATTTCTGGTTTTGATCAAATTATAACTATTAAGCTTTGTGTGGGGTTCAACTCGATCTGTCTTTCTTGGCAGCAGTTTAAAAAAAATGTATACCTGGATCTGAGTGTATATATATAATTTTGTTTTCTAAGCCAGTGCATGCTTTTCATTTCATGAACTTTGAGAACTATATAGGCTAAAGGACCATTAATATAGTTGTATTTGAGTTCATGTTAGCATTTCTGGTAAAACTCTTGTTAGGGAAGGATTATTAATATGGTTGTATTTGAGTTCATGTTTGTTATGGCATTTCTGGTAAAATGGTTCATGCTCTTTTGGGTATTTTTGGTCAAAGCTTTGTGTTTTTGGTTTTAGTAGATTTAGTGTATTGGAGATGATTAGATATTTTAAAAATTTGATAGATATGAGTGAGTTAAACAATTTGTCTAACCTCTTGTTTATATTGGTCAAATATTCAGAAATCTACAATCAAATATTTTGAAAATTTGAAAATTTTGATAGACATGAGTGAAATTAAACAATTTGTCTAACCTCTTGTTTATATTGGTCAAATATTCAGAAATCTACCATCAAAATCCTTATAGAAATTGTTAAAAAATTGGTTTTGTAAGCAAAGGGTGAGATTTCGTTTTTTGGAGAGTGATTTGAATGAATGTGGTGTGCAGATTGTGCAGGAATTGAAGGAGCTATGTGGGATCGCGTTGCCGGTGACCGTGGTGAACGTGGTAGTGTATGCCAGAGCAATGGTATCGGTGCTCTGCATGGGCAGGCTAGGGAGCCTGGAGCTGGCAGGCGGCGCGCTGGCTATCGGGTTCACGAATATAACGGGGTACTCAGTGCTGTCCGGGTTGGCGTCGGGAATGGAACCGGTGTGTGGGCAGGCGTTCGGGTCCCGGAATTGGTCCTTGCTGGGTCTGACGCTGCAGCGCACGATGCTGATGCTTCTCTCTGCTTGCGTGCCGATCGGAGTCCTATGGGTGAACCTGAAATGGATCATGCTGCGGCTGGGGCAGGACCCGGACATAACGGAGGTGGCTAGCGTGTACTGCGCATACGCTCTGCCGGACCTCGTGGCCAACAGCATTCTGCAACCGTTGCGCGTCTACATGCGTTCCCAGGGCCTGACGACGCCGATGATGTGGTGCTCATTCGCCGCAGTGGCGCTTCATGTGCCGCTGAGCCTGGTGCTGGTGTTCGTCCTGGGGTGGGGGGTGCCTGGCGTGGCCATCGCAACTTGGTGGACGAATTTCAATATGGTGTTCTTGCTTACAGCCTACCTGCTGCGCACCGGTGCCTACGGGAAGACGTGGTCCGGGTGGTCCACGGAGTGCCTGCGCGAGTGGTGGCCGTTGCTCCGCCTGGCGGTCCCCAGCTGCCTGGCGGTGTGCCTGGAATGGTGGTGGTATGAGATGATGACGATGCTGGCGGGATACCTCCCGGAGCCAAGGATTACCGTGGCCACTGCCGCCATCGTCATTCAGACCACGTCGCTCATGTACACGGTGCCCATGGCGCTGAGCTCCTCCGTGTCCACCAGGGTGGGCCACGAGCTCGGGGCTGGGCGCACCGCCCGAGCTCGCAACGCCACGCTCGTAGCCCTCGCCTGCGCAGTTTTCATAGCTTTTGGGAGCCTCACATGGACGACCACGCTACGACATCTGTGGGGGCGGGTATTCACGGACGACGAGGGGGTTCTGTCCCTGACGGCCGCGGTGTTGCCCATCATAGGGCTCTGCGAGCTGGGCAATTGCCCTCAGACGACCGGGTGCGGAGTCCTCCGGGGAAGCGCACGGCCGGCCACTGGTGCGGGGGTTAATCTCTGGTCCTTCTATTTCGTGGGCACGCCCGTAGCGTTGCTGTCTGCTTTCACTTTTGGGTGGGGTTTCGTGGGGCTCTGTTATGGCCTAGTGGCGGCCCAAGTTGCCTGTGCGTTGTCCATCATGTTCGTGATTTTGCATACAGATTGGGCCTTGGAGGCCACCCGCGCCAAAGAGCTGACCGGAACACAAGTCGATTTAGATGAAGAATTGGGGTTGTTGACCACTGAAAAAGAATCCATGTAGAAATTAGGGGCCCAATGATTGGAAGCATGAGCCCATGTCATGGGTTCGATTCCTCACCCATGTTGGTCATGGTTGGTTCTCTAATCATGCCATCAACGGTTGAAAATATATTTCATGGGTACACTAGCATAGAAAGCATACACTTTCCAAGACTAATTATTCACATGAACCTATACAAATCTAGATCAATGTATCCTCATGAGGGGCAAGAAATGCTAATAGTTGACAGGTTTGATTTAGTTTTATTGGAAGGACTTAGGGTTAGGATGAGATTTTTTTTAGATTTTAAGTTTTATGGTCATTTTCATTTACCTCATTGTTTGGAAGTGAAGATGTGTATTTGTATAAAATATTTAACAATTAATATGTGTAGAATGATGGATTTGAGGTTTCTATGATAAATGGGGCATTCATGTTTTTGGAATCAACATTTCGAACTATTTTCTGTGGTTCATCATCACGATAGTTATTCTTGATTATATCATTTATTATATTCAGTTTATTTATTCATCTATAATGATGTTATTATCATATTTTTTCCAATATTGTCAATTTAATTTTTAGAAAAAAGTAAAATAATATTTATATATAGTTGTCATTACTTTTCAAATATCACATGTATATATATATAATTTCTGAAAAAGTTAAAGATGACAGTTGATTTGTCATTGTTCTTCTTTCTTAAAACACCACCAACATAAATCACAATAAAAGTAAAATGGTATTAATATTATTCGTCAATATAATAAATTGATGTTAATGGTCACATTTTCTTCAAACTGACCAACTTAATTCTTAAACAAATAATAAAGTAATATTGATATATAGTTGTCATTACTTTTTCAAATATCATATATATAAAGCTTTTGAAAAAGATGAAGATGATGTTGGTTTACCATTGTCATTCTTTCTAAAACACCACCAACATAAATCACAAAAAATAGTAAAACGACATTGGCCCACAACTATCATTCTTTTTCCAACCACCAAAAACATAAATTCCAAAACATAATAAAGTCCCTAACTCATTCTTTTTCTAAACACTACCTACGTAAATCCTAAAAAGATAAAAATGGTATTAGTTCATAATTTTTATTCTTTCTCCAAATACCACCAACATAAATCTCAAAAAATAGCAAAATGATATTTGGTCCACATTTGTCAAATTTTTCTTCAAACACTACCCACATAAATCCTCAAAAATAAAAAAATAATATTGATTCAAAATTTTCATTCTTTATTCAAACACCACTCACATAAATTCTAAAATTAGTAAAATGGTATTACTCCACAATTTTATTTCTTTTTTAAAAACCATCACCATACATTTTTGAGAAAAAAAAATATTAATTCATAATTATCCCTTTTTCTTCCAATAATAATAATCTAAATTTCGAAGATACAATCCATATTGTTTTCATTTTTCTTAATTATATTAAAGTTAAATGTATTAATTTTATTTACTTTTCATTATTTTTTAATACACCAATATAAATCTCAATAATTAAATTCATTAATTTATAATTAAAATAATATTAAGTTATCTTTTATTTATAATATTAAATTATAATTTTTTTTCCACATTTAAATACAAATGTATAATTGTTTTTATACATTTTAATAAATATACATAATACATTACCAATATTAACTTCTAAAAATAAAATAGTGTATTAATTTCTACCAACATTAGCTTCTAAAAATAAATATGCAGAGTATATTACTTCTGGAAGTATAATGACATTGGTTGACAAATCCACAGTTGATTTTACAAATTATAGTTGAATTTTCTTTTAGTTGAATATAAATATATAGAAATGAGGTGATTAAAAGAAAGTGATGCGTAACCAACAACTCATCCCATGATGTTGTTGTTTGTTCAACCACAAATTTTTTTCTTGTCTGTTCAGACATGCAGTCGGCGAGATTTTAAGCCAATTCAACCCAATGGTTTCATGGAAAATGTAGCCGTTTAAGGAGAATAATGAACATGCTGAGACATAACATAATCATTTATATGTTAAAATATTTAATGTCATTCAGATGTATAATTAAAAATTAAAAATATTATTATAAACTACATACAATATTTAATTATTTTTACAGATTTGAGGATATTAAAATATATGATGGAGTCATAACATATAATTAATATGTTGAAAATTTTTATTTTTTAATATTGCCTTAAATTAAAATCTTTTATATTATTTTCTTTTATCGATATTGAGATATTATAATATATGCTAAGTTATAACCTAAAAATTTATATGTGAAAATATTTAATGTTTTATATGTGAAAATATTTAATGTTTGAATTTAGGTTTGTGTAATTTAATATATGTTGAGTTATAACATAATGATTTATATGTGAACATATTTAATGTTTGAATTTAGGTTTGTGTGATCTATATCAAGTTTATTGAGGAGAGGTTTTAGCGAAAATCACATCAAAATTTATTTGTCTACACATTTCGAATAAGAAGTGTGAAATGTGTGGATAAATGAATTTTGATGTGATTTTCGCCCAAAACTCTCCTCAATAAATATTTAATGTCTTTATGTTAAATTGAATAAAATAATAATTATTTTTTATAAATTAAATTTTTGAAATATTCTATGATATATCTATAAACGAGACTTGATATATTAAATATATGTTATTATTATTTTTTTAATATTTAATTATTATTTTGTTTATTATTTTATATTAGTGATGTGTTAACATAATTTTTTTTTTTAAGAAGGATTATTTTCTGCAGCGAAAAAAAGCGAAAATCACATGTGACGAGGGCGGAAATACATGTTAGAAGGGATATTTGTCAACGCTGTTTGTCAGGAAAGTGAGGAGTCAGATCTGGCCGGCCATTATATGGGGGAGCAGGCATTCCATACAGCTGAGTTGACCAAGGTTGACCATCAACGACTCTCTAAAACGGCTAGAAAAAATAATATTAAAATATTAATAAGTCAAATGTAATAGAAAGAATAACTACTTGTAGTATATCAGTTATTCAAATTTATTAAATTAATATATTTTTCTTAGGTTAATAAATTATTTAATTTAACTCGTTTATAATCATATACGTAAAAAGGGGGGTTTTATATAATGTTATATTATTTTAATTTATTTTAATTATTAAACTAAGTTACCTAATTCTAATTAATTTAATTAATTGAAATGTTAGGGATGAGAAAATGGGGTGTTTATATATTAGAAATGTTAATTTATTTAATTCTTTATTTGATATATTCAATTATTTATTTATTTTAATTATGATTATTAATGGAAAAAATTATTGAGATGGTTACATTAATATATGTTTTCTATTTCTTATTTTTATTTTATTTTATTTTATTTTTATATGGTAAAGGTAGAAACTTACTAACAAATAATAATATTCATAAAATTACATAATTTTTTATTTGTAAAATTGTTAAAGCATATTTTTTGAAATATTTTACAATCTTTTGGTTTTTAGATCACTTCTTGTTGTCTCAACCAAGAAGCATGATCCTAAGAGGGTTGGGAGAATTGAATTTATGACATCTCAATAACAAATGTGCTTTAATGATAGGGACTCCACTAATTGAGTTAACCCTTTGGGCTTGAAAGGTAAAATCTATTATTTAACAGGGAGATACATAAGAAATTTTTCATGAGTCTTTCTGGCCTCTCTTGTGAGAGACCAGACCATTGTCAAAAATATACCCTCTAGAGAGATAACATAGACAAAGTATCTACTATAACTGAAATAAACAAAGCAACTCTAGATTTTCTTCCTAATTTTCCAGATACATGACTAGTAGCAAAGCAAAAACTATGAGGATAAGCATAAAACATCATAATGTCAACTTTGAGGAGGTTCTGAATTCGAGCCATCAATTGGTATCAGGGTTGTTAAGCTTGCTTGAGGTTTCAAAGTTGCAGTAGGAATGTCAAGGTGTTGTTTAATGCATGCCAACTTATGGTCCATCATCTCCATTCTTTAGTCGTAATGTTTTAGATTCTTTTGCATGTGATCCATAGTATGCATCAGGTCTCTTCTTGAATCATGACTATCCAACAATGAACGACACAAGATGAATTCAGTTGCCAATAAGATCTATGGTTAGCATGTATTTCTTTACTTTGTTGTGTGTTTGGCCCATATCTTGGGTCCATTGTTCCCATTGTGAGTTCGCCTATGAATCTCACAAAGAGGATCTTTGTGCTGTAACTTCCCCTTTTTGACTAGTTTAGTTCTTCTTATATGTTTATATGAATCTGATTGTGATACCTTATAGTTGAGTTGGTTGCTTTATTTTAAAGACATGACCTATCTCTTCTGGCTTGATCTTCATAATAAGCATAGCTTCTCTTCGCATATCCTCTCTCCCTTGGCATGTAGGTGCATACCTCGGCTCCTTGGGTGAGTGAGTGTAAGGTATATAGGGTCTCAAGAAAGGATTTGTTTCGCTTGGGCCACTAAAAATGTGGCCTAGACTTGTCGCACTTCTCACAAACCCACACATACCACTAGATCATGCTTCTACTCCACTGCCTAGCTTCCAATTTGAGAGAAATTCTTGACCTGATTCTAGGAGGTAAATAAACCACCCTTCCCACACCAACAAATGGCTACCATAAGAAACTTTGCAACCAATCCCCCCTCTAGCAAAAAAATTCAAGGCCCATTCAGACACCGGGAAGACAAATGCATTACCAAGCCAAAGACTCTAGGACTTCCCTCCTGTAACTGCCTATGAAATTTCTCAGACTCCACCCCTCCACCTTAGCACAAGGCCTTGTATCCCCACAAAGTTAATAGCCAAATAATTTCCTTTAGTTTTCCCTTCCCATCTTAGACATCCACACAAGTGTGGGAAAACATTGTCATATAAGAAGAACCTTCCCAAAAATTTTAAGCCTCCTAACATTGGAAAGTGGGACTCATGAAGAAAGATGATCGAAGGTGTAAATATCACTGAAACAAAAACTTGATTCCAGGAATTAAAGCATATATTAGATGGCTTGGATTGGAGAGGAACTCTTCATGTCCCAAAACCCTTCTGACTCAAGCTTCTCTTCTTTACCCAAATTCTAAACTTAATGCATTCCACAACTGCCTCGTCAAGAGTTTCCTGCATGTAGTCCCTTATGAATTGAATTACCACAATGCAACACATCTTTGACAAACTCCTCACATGAACTACATTGTTAACTCCCTGTTATCTACATTTATTGCACTAGGTTTTGGCATGACGCTTTAACTCCAATTGCAAACTGAAGCAATTTTCCTTGGATGGTGCCAACCGTGGGATCCAACGTACACTTTTCGACTTGCACTCTCTTCATAACTAACCTATCTTGCTAACACATGAAAAATCACGTATCATTCAAACCAAGGTGCTATTAAGGTAAATAATATCAATTGCTACTTGCAGGGGGTGCTATGCCACATCCCCTTACCTATTGGTTAGGTTCACTCCACTATTCACACTATTCGGGAGAAAAATGTTAAAATATTAATTTAAAACTATTATTGTGTTTTTTCTTTTTTAAATTTATAACATTAAATTTATAATTAAATAAAATTAATATAATTATAATTTAATAAAAATAATCAAATATTAGTTTTTTCAAAGGAAGTTTACTTGGCAAACTCATGAAAATGTAAAAGTATTGCGAGTGCAAAGATTAGTCTTTTCCCAAAGTTCATTTGGCAAGCCATGAAAATGTAAAAGTAAATGTGAGTATAAAGGTTCCATGTTCAAATCCTAGAATGCTTACTAATGGTCATTTGTTATTCACCTAAAAGTTATAGTGATATCAAAATTAACCCTATAATGCATGTCACATCATACAAAACCAATCCATTTACCAATTTCTCTATAATATATAATAATTAAACATTTATATATTTTTAAAAACAATATACGTAAAATATTAATAATTACATTTTTTATCTATATATAAATTTACTATAAATAGTTGCAATCGTTGTCATTTTGAGAATATTTATTTCTTTATATTCTCTATTTTTAAATTTATAATAACATCTTTTAAATTAAAGCCCAAACGTATTATATAAGATAAATAATTGTGTTATATAAAAATTATAAGAGTTTATATATATATATATATATATATATATTTATATATTATCTATATATATAATATATTAAAGTTGATTATTTTTTCATATTTTATTATTTGTGTGCCATTCCTCGGTATTTGACAGCTTAGGTTGTCTTTGGGTTTTAGTTCTCAAGCCAAGTTTTAGTCGTGTAGTTTTCTCAAGCTTCCTACCCAAATTAACAAAACAAAAAACATGTTTGGTAAATCAAATTTATTTTTAATTAATATTCAATTTCATTAAAAATGTATCTAATAATAATTTATTAATTAATTAGTTTTAAGTTTTATTTATTAGAAAATTACATTTTTATCTAAAAGATGCACCTACACCAACCATTCACATGTATATAATTGCATAAACCACGTTTATATTGCCATAGATGAATACAATGAATAACTAAACTCTTAGTTTTAGTGAGAGCAATGCCTTAGTTATTCAATAAATTGATAGGTCTCCTTCTCACTAAGTTTTTCCCAAAATGACTCACAAAAATAGATAATTTCATGTCTAATACCACCATCAACTAACTCAAAAATATGTCATTCTTAATACGCATGTCTATAGAGTTGTTCAAATTTTCACCATCTGCATCTAAGCAAAGAAAAAGTTGACCTTACTAAATCCCTTCAATCAATGTTTATTCTATTTCCAAAAACAAAAAATCCTTTCAGTATGTTATCCTCTTAAAACCCGAAAATAAAACCAAAAACCCCCCGTATTTTCCTTGAACATGAGCTCAAATTTCACTCCCTTTAATTTACAACATCATTGAGAAAATTTCATGACCTTAGCCAAAAAAAATATAAAAACCATCTTTAAGCCTTACAAGTTACTAAAACAATTATTTAGAAGTTCCAAATATAAGATGAACCCACCTATTTCTCAAGGTGATTACTAAATTCCTTTTTCTTCTTACAAAAATTTCATTAGCTATACCAATTACTCTATCTAAATTCACCCAAAAAGAACATATAGTTGATACCTTTTATGATCACTTTACTAAATGTGTGATTGCAAATGATCCTACTAAATTCTTTTTTTCTTCTAACAAAACTTGCATTGGCTACACTAATTACTCTATCTAAATTCATCCAAAAAAGAACATATAGTTGATACCTTTTATGATCACTTTATAACTAAATGTGCGATTGCAGCGCATCCTAACAATCTCATTTGTTTTCATCATACAAAAGTCTTAACATTAACTCCTTATTACTCATTTATCATCATTAGAAAATTTTAAAAGTAACAAAAACATCCTAATAACTTTAATTGTAAAAATAAGTATAAATTTAGCTACACCCAACAACCCATTATCTAATGCCTTCATCATTACTTGTAGTTTGTATCCCCTCCTCTCATCTAATACTTTATGTTATATCCTTTTGTTTTTTTTTAAGTATCCTTACTTCCTCAATTTGTTACTCTCTTTTAGTTTTAAATTTGTTTAATTATATCCTTGCCTTGTATATTTATCGTCAATAATTTTCTTACACATTTATATATATATTTTTTCTAAGTAAAGGCTAAATCTATTAAAAGAAAGTGAAAATAATATTACAAGTTGCAGCTTCAGGAATGGGCGTCTGAGAGCAGACAACACAGTAGGCCATCCCAAGAATGGGAGGATTATAAGCAAAAGAAAGAAGTCAAATCCTAGTAGGATCATTAGCACAAAGAGAGAAACTAACCGAATCCACATAAGAGCTACAATCTGCCATTTTATCAGAAAAAAGGGAACACATTCAAAAATCGCCTGAGCACCTCGAACCAGAACCAAACATGATAAAACAGGGAGAAGCATAGAATCCAGGAAGCATTACATTTCCATTCCCAGTTCTGGAGGCTCCTCAACCACTAGGCATGTGTTTCCATTCCAATCCTCCTCATTTGTAGCCACGTCGCCAGCGTCATTGCCTCTAGGAGGAGTCGACGAGGGGCGAATGTCACTTGAACAACCATGCGAGCTACCACCTGGCTGCTGAGAATCATCAAGGCTTTCGACCTTGTCATGCTGCTTGCCACGCTCATTCAGCTTGTCTGCAGCTGCCATATTCTGCATATCCTCCTGGCTTTGCCCTTTGCCAAGATTATCCTGAGAGAGCTCAACAAGATGGTGAATAGTAACCAGAGGAGGCGCTTCTTCTTTAGAAAGGATAACCAAAATATGGGCAGATATAATGGGCCTGTTAAGGTTGCTTTGGAACCGGAAGTGGGAGGACTGGAACGCACTATGCGAGAAAGGTCTGCAAGGAGGGTTGAGAGGAGGCTCTTCTGACTGAGAAACGGGCAGAGAAGAGGGAGCAAGATTATGGTTAGCGGACTGAGCTCTCTGAGAGTGCCCTCGTCCCCCATGGCTCCCACTGATACGACTATGCTTTCTGTGCCGAACCATGTTGAGGATGCAGAGTGATGGCGAAGGAGCACAGGAAACTCCGGTGGAAAATAGAAAAAGGACCAGGTGGATTCCACAGAAAAACGAGAGATAGGCCTAAAACTGAAGAAAGGGGGGCTCAGTTCCAGCGGCGTGAGCCACCAAGAGCGACACACAGGAATCACAAACTGAAATGCAGCAGAGAAGAGCTGTAGGGTATGAGCAGAGGCACGAGAATGGGAAGTAAATGTAGGGAAGGAGAGACGAAAGGACCATAATTGAAACATTGTTTGCCATGCGTTGGACTGAACAATTCTTTAATGCTAACTTCATTTGAGATCGGTCTCGCCTTAAGTGAGCCGAATCCATCCAGGATCGAGCCATTTGACACCAGGTGGAGGCACAGATAGGTGCGTGGTGCAGTAGATGGTAGTACCACGCCCCGTCAGTCCTGAATAACTTCATTGATTCTCATTTATGTCACCTGCATCCGGGTTACACATTTTTATATTTTATTAACACAATACTAAACTTTTTTTTCATCGCATTAACACAATATTAGACATGACAACTATCACTGACTCAATTGGATGGTGGAGACTCATTAGGTTTGAATGTGCCCCATTTTTAATGAATATTTGAGTTCCTATAGATCCAATGATTGAGGGTGATTGCAATATAAAAATCTAGATTTGATATTAGACTGCAAGATTAAGGGATGTTAACCATGCAACTTGCCTTTGGAACATCCAACAACTGGGGTTGATTGCGATCCATTAGTCTAGATCAACATAAGACTTGAAGATGAATGCCCATTAGTATTATATACCCTTTCTTCCAATAGATGCAACAATCAACATTAATCTTAGATTAGTGATGAGATTTCATATCATAAATGAACCTGATTAAAGTTCAACTTGAACATATGAATCTAATGGATCTAACATTCAAGATTGATCTTTGATCAATGATTGTGAATGCATATTAGGTGCAAAGTTGCAACATGTTTATCTATTACATGCACATCTAATTGATCTAATGATTGGTCTTGGTAATGATCAATTGTTCATATTGATATTGGGCTTAAACATGCTGATATGATAACAAAAATTCTTATTTTTGATAGATCTGATAGTGGATGACGACTATTGTCAACAATCCTCACTAAATTCAAACATAGATGGCTACTCACATGATGAAATCATAACTTAACTCTAAATTAACCCTGTGGTGGCAACTATCCACCATTTCATGCTATATTAGCTCAATTTCCATTTGGTGTTTCTCTGTTAGCGCTAATGGCACTAGTACAAATTTCCATTTTTTAGAAAATTTTCATTTTTGATTATGCTATTAAGCCCAATTTTCAAAATTTCCATCTATATGAAATTTGTAGCTCTGCTTCTACAAGTAACTCATTATTTCATCGAATCTAAGCATGCAACCTTTGATTTGGATATTATACGTATACATTTATCATTCTGATTGAATTTTCTCCTCTAAATTTCACTTAGAATTGGTCTTTTTCTCCTTTTATAAACTCTTCTTCCTTGGTCAATTATGCACATTGCAATCCAACCCTAATATTATCAATCTATATTTGTGACTTGTAAAAACTAGTGCTTCTAACACTTAGCCTACCATTCAAATTTGGCCTTTTCCCATAAGTATCAAATTTCTTAAATTTTCCATTTCCTCCCTTGAGGAATTCTAATAAATAATTGGCATGTACACTGCACTTCCTCTACAAGAAAAGTTTAGACCCATATAACTTGAGTGTTGTAACCTCCACTCTATTATCTCTTTGTAATTGCCCCAACCTATCAATGGGAACAATACAACCTCTAAGAAATCCAATTTCTAAATTTTCCCTTTAATTCTAGTTCATATATGTCGAACACCATAAAATAGAATTCTCAAAAGGGCCCCAATATCAACTAGAATGTTAAATATCTACTCTCTCATGCATGTCTAATGCATACTACCATGTATTACACACATACACATAATGTCAAAATCATGACACACACATATAGTTTCATTAAACATAAACAACATGTGCATATCCATGAATTAAATAGAACAAAAACATAAAAACATCATAAGAAACACTTACTATTTTAAAGGAATCACTAATTGGCTACAAACATTTGGCTTTCCACCTAGTCATAGACTAAATTACTCATAATATCTTAGCAAAAAGTCACCCCTAAGATGGGGATATAATTCCACCTAGGGATAGGCTTCCTAAATCCAACTAAGGTCTATAGATAACACCAACAAGGTAACATGCGAATGTACTAAACTCTAGTAGCTTCCAACCTACGATCTCCCATATCCCATTATCTTGCAAAGCCTAAGGTAGTGCACCCCCTTCTTTGCACCTACGATTCCTCTGATTGCGCCACTACCGTTCAAGGGCTCTCATATAGATCATCTAGGAAGTCTCAGAGCCCTATGGTTCCAAGATTTCCAACATCCATTAGGAGTCTCCAAGTACTCTCTAAGCCTCACATTAGGGAAATCTATCCCTACTCTCATCCCTCTAAGGTTCAAACCTTACCCAAGGAAAACTAAGGATAAGTGCACACATAGATCCACTTAGGATCAATATGGTAAAAATAATAAAGGGTCACACCCCTCTCCCTCCTAGAATTGCAATGGAAATAATGGTAATAATGATGGAATTGAATCATGAAGTAACACTAAGGCTCCCACTTTTATGTGCATGTGCCAAAAATGACAAATGACACTCAAACCAGTCACTTTTAAGACTTAGTATTGAAACATGTGCACTCTTGACTTTAGTCTCTCTCTCTCTTTTTTTTTTTAATAATGGCTTAGTCTCATGGGTTTCATAACCTCGTCACTTAGACCTTAGCCCCATTTCTCACTTGTGAAGTCCTAGCCCCCCATACTCTCTTGCTTGACTAGATCTACATTAGTGATGTCTTTTTATTATTATGAATGTGATTTCATATTTACATAGTTAGGATCATTGGCCTTTTGGCACATAGGAGACATGCCTAAAATCACATGAAAACTCTAGCCTCAAAACATATATACATAGTGCTACTAGCCCAAAAACACATATATACATATGGGTACACAGGGTCAACACATCTTGGCTCACTAACCTAGTAAAGTTATGTACAAATACATAGGGGGTCACAATGGGGGTATTACAAACAACATATTAGATAGGTACATTAACACATTCAACAAATATTGAGATAAAAATAGTAGAAGTATAGGGTGTGCCATGATGCACAATGCATACTTCATTGCCTTCAATATGATGATAAGGTATGGTTACAATTCCATATGGAACATTTCAAAGGTCTTAATTAAAAAACCAAACCTCTCAAATATCGGTCCCTACACCCATATTTTCTTTTATTCCTAAACTTACTTTATACTAAGGTATGTGTCTAGTATTCAATATGGAATACCAAATCCATTTACATCACCTATACTTGAACCAACAATTGTCACACTTCTAACATACTTGAATCTTAAGAACTTGACTTATATGTCAAAGGATGATATTATTAATCATATCATGGTGACTGAATGCTCCAAGGAACTCACCAACTATTTTGATTTATCCCGGTGAGATCATTTACACATAATATAAGTGTTAAACATTACAATGACTTCAAATATAGTTTCTGATAATTAAATAGTAATGCAATGAGTACCACTACTTTTGAATAAGGGTTGAATGATCCAAATGAATATGTAAATGATCATAGTTAAACTTGTGTTTTGAATGCCATAGATGGGGTGCAAAACACTCCCATAGAGTCCAAGGGGAAATACCACATGGGGTTTAGGGGGTAGCTCCTCTTCTTAATCAATTTATTTTCAATATTTAGTGTATCAAGTCCCTATTTTGTGTACCTAATTTTACACTATGTGTTCAATGTCTCAGAAGGCTATACATACATATCTTAGTGACCTATGCATGGAAACCTTAGTGGGCTCACCCACATTACCTTGAACATTTTGTATGAGTTTTGCTAATGAAGAACATTAAGAGTCACATGAATGAAAAGATCACCTAATAGTAAATTTATGAAAAACAAGCCATTTTTTAAACTAAGTCTTGGGAATGTATACAAGTATTTGTATATATGTTTCATTCCTCTCTTACATCCTTTAGTTACCTAAAACATGAATTTTTCTTAATAGTTTTTAATGTTTGTGTAGAACTTCTTAATGTCCCAATCTTTGTTGGTTGTAATATAATGTTTTTCCCCAAGTTTTAATATAAATTTAAGAGCTATATTATGCTACAATTATGTTCCAATTGTGAATGTATATGTAAGTTTATATAACAACCATATTTTTTTATATTGATAATTATTTATTATTCTATAAGTTTGATATTTTTCTCCACGCTCCACATCATGGGAATTTGGTTGAGGATAGAAATGCAAGAATATGCAAGTAAATTTATCAAATATTATATCAAAGATAAATTAGTTGTCACACAAACCTAAATATCATGTGGTTTAATAAAGAACAAAATGTCAAAATCTTCAATTAGATTCTTGGGTGTTAAATATGAAAAAGGGGTTTGTAAGAAGTGATTTTTAAAAAAACTTAGCATAAACACTCTCTTAATTTGAAAATAGGGAAATATTTAGATGAATTTTCCAAATGAATTTTGAAACTTGAACTATTGAAGGAGCGACAATAATCCTCTTAACTTGGTTGTGCTAAAAATAGGCTATTAAGTAGACATCATCCATTAATCAATGATCCAATTTATTAGATTAGTTAGAGTCTTGATGAAAATGAGATTTTGGGGGTTGCCCAAAATCCCAAATTCTTTAAAAATCTTAATCCTGGACCTGTGGGTTATGGGCTCACTCAATCTTTGGGAAGCCTTTTAATTAATTCACCGTTATAGTCTGTCTTGCTCTCATTTGAACATTCATGCAGCCGTCGCCGAGTGCCTGCAACACCTATTTTATTTACAGAACACAAGTTTTGACTCATTTATAAAACGCATAGCGTATACAATTAACACAGAACATAAACACACTTTTATATATTTATGGAACAATTACAAAGTTAAGGCCCTTCAGCCTTAAAACGAACTCATGCTCGGCTACATCTTGCCCACTCACAATTTTCTTCACAAAATAAGATATCTATTACACCCCTATTGCATTACATTTATATAAAAAGTCTTATGAAGGACCGATCCTATCCTCTTCTGATTTTTCTCCACAAAACTCTCTAAAAAGCGTGCATGGCTATTAATAATAGGAAGTCTATCTAGTCCTATCCATTCCCTCTTTAATTTTTTTTCTTTAACTGCTTTAAGGCAGATTTTCTCTGTTTTTCCCCTTTATTCAGCTCCGCTGGTCCACGTCTTCATGCTCCACTTGGATTTTTCTTTAATTAAGAAAAGGGTGAGATGCACCTGCATTAGACTCCCGAGGCACAAAAATTTATGACCTCCTGGTCATATGCTTCTCCTTGTCCTTAGTAATTTTAACCACTGCATTCCTTCACTATAACTGTGAGCTGCAACCAACCTCTGCAGTAAAAGCCTCCTCTGTTACATGATACCTCACCAAGCCCTCCGCACTCGGTCTTTTGGCATCCTCTAGGTTGCTGCAAATCTTCTCACCTTCC
>APFE031546885.1:190907-210581 GCA_000404065.3 Pinus taeda | reverse complement strand
TTGGATGAGTAAGAAAAAATCTATAGTGGCACTATCAACTACAGAAGCAGAATACATGGTAGCCACTCATGCAAGCAAGGAAGCAGTTTGGTTGCAGAGATTGTGTTTAAGTATAGGGTTAGTACAGGGAGCTATACGGATAGACTGTGATAGCCAAAGTACATTTTTCTTGGCAAAAAACCCTGCTTATCATTCAAAGACAAAGAACATTGATGTTGAGTATCACTTTGTGAGGGATATGATAGAAGACAAAAAGGTGTTGCTGGTAAAGATGGACACTTTGAAGAATACTGCAGATACATTGACAAAATCTGTGAGCTCTGAGAATTTCTCTTGGTGTACATAAACAATGGGCATTTTAGGGCTGGAAAAATGACTAAGCTCTCCTGTGGCCCCCTGTGGAAAGAAAACAACAAGTGCGAGATTGTTGGGTTGTGTTATATTCTTTCCACATAGTTAACAGGGGGTTTCAGGGGTACCTGTAACCCCACTTTATGGGGTCTGGGGCAGCGCCTCGGAAAATTTTGGTTTTGGACCCTATGTTAGGTTGGGCGGACCCACCTATGGTTTTGTGCATGATTTTCGCACATGTTTTTTGGACGCGATGGTTTTCGGTCCATGGTATTGGATGCGATGGCTTTTTTGGTCCATGGTATTAGAAGTGATGGTTTTTCGGTCCATGGTATTGGATGCTTCGACATGTATAAATATGTATTGTAACATTGAAAGGAATATAATAAAAAATCAAGCTGGTAGTCCTGGTTTTGGGATCCAGGGGAAAATCTGTGTGCATATGTGTTTTTATGTGTTATGCTCTCGCATTGTTTATTTTTCTGTGATTTAGAATTCGTATGCAGGTAATTTCTGTACGGGGTTAAAACCTACACAACAACCTCTCAATAATGATTCAATACTCTACAACACACTTGCAACAATCAACACCATACATATCACTCAACATACACAAGACCCTCAACAATACAAAAACACCATTATTACATCAATCCAATATGCCCTTAATACACATTACAAACAATTTTACAAAGCTTTGGGCTAAAAAAACCATACAAGACATTATGAATGATATAAAAATACATTCAAGAAACACTAGACACTTACCTGCAATATTATCCTGCAATAACACTACTAACACCACTCTAAATACAAAAATTAGACATACAATACACAAAAAATGTACTTTGTATTAAGAGAAATTTACAAGTATGTTTGATCTTCACCATTCACACAACCTCATTGTCTAGACTCCTCTCTATCTAGTGCTACAAGTACATGCACTCTTCCTTACTAAAATCACATTCTTTCAATGCCATCAGCATCATGCATTGCATCAACATTATGGTTCTCCCAATCCATTGACTCTATGTTATGTCACATACTACGTTTATGCATTTGATTGTACCTCCTCAAAGTCATAATGCATGCTTAACCTCTGCAAGACACAAGTCATATTACACTATCAATGATCCAACCCTATTCTATAGCTACCATTGCATCCTTCTCCATTAAAACTCACTCGATCTACAACTTCACGCACTTAACACATTCACTTCTATGCTCATTCTAATGATGACATTGATCCACACACTACTATTTTACAAGAGTGCCCTGCCTTTGATCGATTAACCAAGCCAATCATTAAGTATAAAACAATTAAACATAATTGGTGGGTGCGACTATAACAATAATCAAGTTATTCAATGCGTTCATATTAGATCAGACTAGCTCGATGAAAATCCAATAAAAACTCCAAACTTGGTTCCAAGCCATTAGCTTAATGACTAAGAGATTAATGTGTTCACACCAATTCAAGATCAAGAAGATCCACAACCATTGAATACTCTCTCTAGTTGAATTTTCCAAAACAATACCAAGAGAAAATCAATGGATAAATCCTAAGGTATGTTTTTTAGGCATGCATATAAGCACTAATGTTGATTTATGCACATATAGGACTGCAAACGTGGGTTCTCCATTGATAATCTAGGTTATGGAAATGAGTTTTCCAAAGCAAATATGAAACCTATCACCTAAGGACACATATTGTCCATTCTTATTCTAACACTCGTAACCTAATTTAGGGAAAATGCAAATGCCACTGCCCAAAACTTCGTCCACTTACTTCAAGACTTCCTCAGGTACCTTTGCAACAACTATAAACCTCCATAACATTATCGCAAGCTCCAAAATTCCATTGACAACAATGACAACCTCAAGTGGCTGACTTCTCCCATGGTTGACATCAATGCGAACACCATGCTCCCAACATTCTCCCCTTTTTGCATTGATGTCAACCTATAACCACAAACACCAAACTAACTTCACTCATCTCCAATTGACTGGTCTCAATCTCACTTATGTGGTTATGTCACTCTCCCCCTTTCATAACAATGGAAAAGGATGACATTTATTCACTGAGACACCATGATGACACCACTACATACAACATGCCGATACCATTAGACAATGATAATGCCAAATAATTTAGTGATGAAATCAGATCAACTACCAACAACTACCACATGCCAACAATCCAACAAGCCAACATTCTGATGTTGTTACTGTGCAAACATTCTAATGCTTCCATTGCCTCCTTTCCGTATGCATGAGGCCACAACTCATGGACTGGAAACTCCACAACATACCATGGCCAAGTGATAATCATGAAATTACACGGTTTCATAAGTAGAATACATGGAAATATAAACAATTTCAAATCCCACTCATGGTTGTAACATGACTCAAAATAACACTCCTTAATCCATGCTTTACTATAAAATACTCAAACGAAATACAATTACAGTTTACATATTACATCAAATGAGCACATGTGGCTAAATGAAACTCTCATGACGATGCTCTTCAATGCATGTTGATCTACAAGACTCACTTCTATGCATGAATGTGATAATGTATTTATTTTCCATGCATGCATAGGCCATTCAACCAATTGACCAACAACTAGGACCAAATAATGAACATGACATTACAAGGCTTTCATAAAGATATACAAGGCTAAAACATATATGTCACTATGATGCATACCAAATACCATGACTCTCTCCAATGCATAACTTCTCTCACTATGACAAAGACTTACTCAACCAAGGAACAATTAGCCATAATGTCAAAGATATATAAGCACATACACATGGTTTAACTATGCACTTCTTATGCATGACTAGACAAAATATAATTCTTTTACTTAAAGTGGGTACAAGGGCCTTTCTAGTCAAGTTTCCTATAATAGACAAATAAAAACATCACACTAAAAAAAATACTCTTTCAGTCATGAATGTAATGTATAAAGCTTCCATAAAGAGAGCTAGTGAATACATGATGAAAAAAATACAAATTCCTTGAGACCCTAATGTCGTGCATAGCTCCCACTCAAGTAATTATACCTTTAATGGGCACACTAATATTGTGGACCTAACTATGCACATTGGCTCTTGTGCACACCTCGTTGTTGTCATTACAACTAGTACACATACCATGCATCCATACTTCTTCCATATGCACCTCCTAAGGCTATGCACCTCTCATGTACTTCTGCAATCTTTCAAGAATAAGTATCTAGTTACCATGGATTGCAGAGGGGGATGATCTCTCTACTTCAAGGGATACTACTCATTCTTCACCCATAACATGGTAGGATGATTCTTTTCATTCTTCGCTTGTCTTAAGCTAATCCTACACTGCTTCAACTAATCCTTTTGATAAATTTTCCTTGAGGAACTAAACAACTTGCAGTCTCTAGCCATGTGACTGAAGTTGTGACATGTATAACATTCCAAATGACCATGATATAAAGCAAGGGGATCAAACCATTTACTAATTTTTCTATATATCATGTATAAATTGTGTCTCTCTGATGAGCCCCAAAATTGGTAACAATTTGGGCTCATTTGGGCTCATTTTCTTTGTTCAGCCCTTGTTCAAATCCATCATTTTCTATAGTTTATGCATTATTTTTAGTATGTTTGTGTCTTTGGTATGAATAGGGGAAGTTACTTTTCCTAGGTGGTTAACATGCGTCTATTTCAGGTTTTTGACATATATTGGAGCAAAGTCAAAGAAATCATGAGCTATAAGGCAGCCAAGCCTGAAGTTAGGACTTGAAGGAGGGTTGCCTACAACATTCAATGACCCTTCCTCGGGATTCTCACCTTCAACTCCAAGCTCCAAAGACCACCAAGCCGAATCTAGAAGGCAGCCAACCAGCATTTAGAAAGGGACTGTTTGACTCACTATTTGACAGCCGAGTTCCACACATTGAGGAGGCCAGCTAGGTCCCTCGTTATCTATAAATGTTGAGGCCTCAGCCTTCGTAAAAGGACTTTTGAACCTATTGTGTACTTTGTACCTCAGTGCTGCAGCAGCCTTATTTTGTTCCTTTGTAGCCATTTTTGGCATAACTGTTATGAATATTTTTGGATAATGAGAAGCAGTTTGGTTTCCTAGAAAATCTGAGTTTTTCATAGGAGCCAAAGCTCTCAGGGTTGGGCCCAACCTGAGAGCCTAGGACCTCCTTTCTGTAGTATTGATTTTCCCTTTACGTATCACTGTTTTTTTCTTTTATGCATTTGAACACATTTCTGTTAAGTAGATTTCGTTATGATGCTAGGATAGGTCACTGTTTATGAATGACTTTGGTTTAGATTTTTTGGTAGGATAATAACAGCAAGATCTCCAAGGAAAAGAGACAACTACTCTCCTGGTTTCACCTCGGCCTTATTGGATTTGGGGCTGAAATCGAGGAAACAATGCTGCCTCACAAAAACACTAGTTTGCTATTTATGAAATCTTTTAATGTGCTTGTTTTAGTTGCAGAGATTAATCATGGGTTTGGACATCTCAAATGTTTCCTTACATAGATGGTGTACAAGGTTTTCTTCCCAAATAAAGTTGTTGCTCATTTATGTTGATTGATGGATAGAATAGATTAGTTTAGGATTTGATCATTTGCAGGTTGTTGTAGAATTGATCAAGGCACACTGTGCAGGGCATCCTCTTCCGTCAGCCATCCTCCCAAAGCATCATCTAAGCCTCCTGTTCTGTCTCGTAGCTAAGCTGCCCTTTTCCCATCTATCCTTTGTGTTTACGAAACCTTACCTTCTTGCTCATCATTGCCTTAGCCATCTTCGAGCCAATTCAGCCTTCTACACCTCTCCACCGAACCACCCACCAGTCCTTAGGCCATGTTTAGACCCCTATCCTACCTCTAGATCCATCCATGCACCTTCCCTCACTCATCCACCTCCTAAAAACCGACTTCCAAACATCTTGTAGAAGTTCTGAAGTTTCCTGTAGAAATCCTGAAGTTTCCTGTAGAACCCCTGCAGACTTCCTGTAGAAGCTCACAAGTGAGGTTTCCTAATAGCCAAACCTTGTGAGACTCTGGGGAAGAGTGTTAGGGACTCCTTAGACTCTCTCTGAGCCTCTCCAACTATTTCCAAGTATTCCTCTTCCTTGATACACTCCTACACAGTGAAGCACAGTTCAAGCATATGCATGTGAAAATCGACACTTAATCAAGAAAATACAAAAAGATACTTTCTAGAACAAAAGTAGTCTAAGAAATGTGCATTTTCCGTTTTTGAAGTCCATGACATCTCACTCAGCAGTTTGTATCCTCATTGTTGCATCAATAGAACTAGCTGGTAGAATGAGGGTTTGCTAGGGTTTGCATTCCTCTTTGGCTTTCAGTTTCTTTCTGCAAGTAGATTAGCTCCCCTTTGAGTTAGCTTTCATCCATCATTTACAAGCTTCTTCTAAGAACTTATAGAAGTTGGCTAAAGCCCTAGCGGACTTGTGCCAGCTGACCAAATGACAGCTGCGACAAGAGCTAGTACTTGTGCATACAGCACTGTCGCTTCCAAGTTTGTTACGAACAACTAGGTTGATAAAAGTAAAGAAGGGAGTCCCAGGAGTTGCAGCATTATCGGTGCAATACTGGAGCCCACCATGTTTTTCGCGTCATTGCCGAGGAAGCGTTAGAGTATTGGTGATTGTTGCTATTCTTCTATTTTCTACTACAAACTTCTGTTAAGTAGTTTATTTTATTTCCATTCTGCAATTCCATTCCCGCAAAAGTAGAGTAGACATTTCCTGCTTTCCTAGATTAGCCTTCAAATTCTGTAATTTCAATTCTGCAAGCATAGATTAGAATTTCAATTCTGCTTTCATAGATTAGCATTTCAATTCTGCAAGCGTGAATTAGCATTTCGATTCCGCATTTTCCTTTCAGTAAGATAGTTAGCTGTAGTTCAACCTATTTTAGTTTTGTAGGTACAAAAGAAAAAAATACAAAAAGAAAGAAAAATTCTTTCCATTTCATGCCTCGTAGGAACAGAGATAAGACCGACAAATTCTTACCCAACACCCCCACCACATCACTGAGTCAACTTTCTCTTTTCTATGGTGACAGTGAGCCAGAAGAAGCTATAGGTGAACCTCCTCAGATATACGAAGATCCTATAGCGGAAGAAGAGTTAGAAACCATTCCGTCTGCAGCCATGGCTGAAAACCGAAACGGGAGAAGAGAAGATGAGAGAATAGAGGGTGCCATTCCCATTCGAGAGACCAATGGAGACATGAAAATGAAAAACATAAGTCCCTCTGCACTACCTCATTTCCATGGTCTAACTTTTGAGGACCCTAATACCTTCTTGTTTGAGTTTGCTATCCTTTGTCGAACTTATGACTATGTTGAGGATGAGAAAAAGCTGAAACTCTTTCCCTCTACCCTTAAGGATGCAGCATTATGCTGGTTCATGGGGTTACCTGGAAACAGTATCACCACTTGGGCTCAAATGCAACAAGCCTTCAACACCAAGTACAGAGACTACTGCAGGTCCAAGGAAACTAAGGGGGAAATCTTTCGGATGACCATGGGTAGTGACGAATCTTTGGAAGACTATGAGGAAAGGTTCCAACTCAGTTATAAACGAGCCAGGTGTACACTTGACTTGGAATCTCTGAAGTTGGTTCTGCTTCGAGGAGTCCCTGAAGACCTTTTGGACACCCTTAACCTGCTGGGTAGAGGAAATATCTACCAACTACATTATGAGGACATAAAGACCGTGTTTAGAAACCATTCTAGGGCGGCCCAGAAGAAAGGTAGGGGAAGTCATCTCTCAGCTAGCACCTCTCTCTCCAAGCATGAGTTTGCTAACCAGATGGAAGATCTTAAGAGTGAAATGAGACAGACCATTGCCATGCAACTTGATACCTTCTGAATTCAGCAGAAGAAGGAAGAGGCTGAGAGGGCCTTTGCCATTTTTTGTCCTAGATGCACAAGGAAGCACCCCAATAATGAGTGCCCATTACACTTAGTAGAGGTATGTTTCGTGTGTGAGGAAGACCATCCCACCAACCAATGCCCTACCTTGCCTGGATTTAAAGCCATGTACCTAGGGACCGAGGTGGCTATTGAACCTCTCTACTTCCTCAATCAAAGGAGGCCTCATGGACCCAGACCTTATCAGCGGGAATGCAAGGGTCATCCCAAGCTTACTACCACCCCAACCAATCTGCCCATATGCCTTCTTGGGGTTCCCCTACTCATCCTTCCTGGTCCGCACCTCCTCCATGGTCTTATCCATCTCCATACCAAACTCAACCTCCCTCTCACTCGTTTCACTCTCATGCACAACCACAACCTTAGTGGAA
Source organism: Pinus taeda (assembly GCA_000404065.3). Lineage (NCBI taxonomy): Eukaryota > Viridiplantae > Streptophyta > Pinopsida > Pinales > Pinaceae > Pinus > Pinus taeda. Next base: position 202,889 of record APFE031546885.1, on the reverse strand, counting down.
TGCACCTCAACTGGGGTGGAGGCCCCAACACAACACTCCTCCCGCCATTCTGCCTCCACCACCAACTCAATCCCAACCATTACCTCCTGCTCCTCCAAGACAACCCTAGATGCCTGCTCAACCGAACCTGAACCCCAACAAAAGACAGGCCCAGCAGGTATATACTGAGGAGACATCATGCCCTACCTATGCTGTTGAGATCCAGGAGATCAACCTGCGATCTGGGAAAGTCCTTCCAGAACACCAACCTCCTCCCTTAGAGGAGGAGGAAGAGAAATAGGAAAGTGAACCCCAAGCCATTCCACCCTTTCCTGAGCGACTCACGGCGACCACACCGCCCAACCCAGAGGAGGACGAGCTTCTGGGAGAACTTAAGCAGTTGTGCGTGAAAATTCCACTTCTCCAGGCCATCAAAGATATACCAATTTAAAACAAATTGATTAAAGAGAAGTGTTTCAGACACCCAGGCAGGCGAAAGAAAGATGCCTCGACCATCAATGTCATAGGACAACTTTTCGATCTCATGTTGGGGCAAGTAATCTGTGCAAAGTATTTGGACCCTGGGAGCCTTGTAGTTGATGTCCACATCAATGGCACCATCATACCCCACACTCTGATTGATTTAGGGGCTGCCATCAATGTGATGACCAGGGACACCATGCTTAAGCTCAATCTTCAGAGTGCCCTAAGAAGGACTTCGACAGTGCTGCAATTGGCAGATCGCTCCACCGTGACTCCTGAAGGGATTGTGGAGGATATCTTGGTCTCTATAGACTCGTGGGAATACCATGTGGACTTTTTGGTTCTTCAGCCTAAGGCAAAACGCATAGGTTATCCTCTCATTTTGGGAAGGCCTTGGCTGGCCACTGCAAATGCTTATATCAGCTGTCGAGCGGGAAGCATGACCATAAAAAATGGGCCTATGTCCAAGCAGCTGGTGCTATACCCTCCTGCCTAACCTTCGATAGAACATGACTTACCCCTCTCGTTGGAAGAAGGAGAAGAGGATGAAGTCTACTCTGCACCATTATCCACAGTAGAAGCCACCAAGGGAGGTCCTCCAACCAAGGATGATTTGATTGAAAATTTAATCCAAAATCCTCCCCCCAGTGAGCTATCCTTGGAAGAATTGGTGGAAGACACCCAGGCCAATGCCTTAGTAGACCTAAGTGCCACTAATCCGACCAACCCCAGAGTTAAAAATGTGGAGTTTGGCCCCGAGAAGACCTTGAAGATAAGCTCCTCTCTCTCTCCCTCTCAGGAAAAGGATCTATGTAGTCTCTTGCCCCGCCATTTGGAGGCCTTTGCTTGGAGCTACAAGGAAATGAAGGGAATCCATCCCTCAGTCTGCACCCATCATATCTACATCAAGGAGGAACATAAAACATTTAGGCAACCCCAGAGGAGGATGAATCCAGCCCTTAAAGACATTGTTAAAGAAGAGGTGCAAAAACTGTTGGATGCGGGATTCATCTACCCCATCTTGGATAGCGAATGGGTTTCCCCTCTAGTGTTGGTGCCCAAGAAAAATGGGAAATGGAGAATCTGTGTGGACTACAGGGAGTTGAACAAAGCCACCAAGAAAGACCACTTCCATTTACCTTTCATAGATCAAGTGCTGGATGGTCTGGCAGGAAAGAGATTTTTCTCTTTCCTAGATGGGTTCAGTGGGTACAACCAGATTCAAATCAGCCCGGAAGACCAGGATAAGACCACTTTCACTTGTCCATGGGGTACCTTTGCCTACCTTGTTTTTCCCTTCGGGCTATGTAATGCCCCTGCCACGTTCCAGAGGGCTGTGTTAAGCATCTTTGCCGATTTGGTCCATGATTCGGTAGAAATCTATATGGATGACTTTACTCCTTACGGGTCGAGCTTCCAGGAAGCCTTATCCAACCTGGGAAAAGTTTTGAGTAAGTGCATCGAGATGAATCTGTCCCTTAGTTCTGAGAAATGTGAGTTCCTGATGATTGAAGGGACCGTGTTAGGCCATACCATCTCTTGCCAAGGGTTACAGGTGGACCCCAATAAAGTTGCTATCATCAAAAGGGTCCCACCTCCTCAAAAGGTGAGAGATGTCCGGAGTTTCTTAGGCTTAGCAGGATATTATCGTAGGTTCATTAAAGACTTTAGTAAGCTGGCCTCGCTATTGTTTGGCCTCTTAGCAAAAGATGTTGAATTTAAGTGGTCGGATGACTGCCAGAAGGCTCTGAATGAATTAAAGGATAGGTTGGTGTTTGCTCCAATTCTGAGAGGCCCAAACTGGGCCCTACCTTTCCACATCCACACGGATGCCTCGAACAAAGCCATAGGGGCAGCCTTAGGACAAGTTGAAGAGAAACTCCCATATGCTATATACTTTGTCAGTAAAAACTTATCCAAGGCATAAATGAATTACACGGTAACCGAGAAAGAGTTCCTGGCTGCGGTCCATGCCCTAAACAAGTTCCGACACTATATCACTGGCTATCAAACATTTGTACACACTGACCATGTTGCAATCTGATATTTAATGAATAAGCCTGATGTGAATGCTCGTATTATTAGATGCTTACTTTTATTGCAGCAGTTTGATTTGACCATTGTTGAAAAAGTAGGTAGAGGAAATGTTGTTGCTGACTTCTTGTCTAGACTGGATTTGCCTGCAGGTGAAGAAGGAACCGTGGATAACCAGATGCTGGATGAGCATCTGTTTTCCATCTCCGTACTCTCCCCGTGGTTTGCTGATATAACAAACTATTTGGTCTCAACACAGTTCCCTCTGCATCTATCCTCGAAGGAGAAGAGTAGAATTGTGAGAAAAAGTGCCTCATTTACTTGGATCGGGGGCAACTTGTTCAAACTTGGCCCTGATCAGATCTTAAGACGTTGTTTAAGGGATGAGGAAGTCTTTGACATTCTCCTAACTTGTCACGATGGACCTTGTGGAGGACATTTTGCAGCCAAGAGGACTGCCTTCAAGATTCTACAGGTAGGCTACTATTGGCCCACTCTTCATGCAGATGTCAGAAGATATATCAGCCAATGTGACCGATGCCAAAGGATGGGGAAACCAACCCCAAGGGATGGAATGCCTCTCCAACTTCAGGTGACTCTTGAGCCATTTGAGAAGTGGGGTATGGACTTTGTGGGCCCCATCAACCCTCCTTCAAGGCAAAAGTCTTACATCATTGCGTGCACAGATTATCTGACAAAGTGGGCAGAGACCAAAGCAATCAAAGCAGCAACAGAAGAAAAGGTGGCCGAGTTCTTAAGGGAAAACATTTTCTACAAATTTGGCTACCCAAGAGAGATAGTCACCGATCAAGGAAGCCATTTCACCTCCAATTTGATTGAAGATCTCCTTGCTCATCACAGAATCAAGCATAGGACTTCAACCCCATATCATCCTCAAGCGAATGGGCAAGTGGAAGTCACCAACATAGCATTAGAGGGGATCTTGAGAAAGGTGGTGAGCAGTAGTAGAAAGGATTGGGCAGATCGCCTGGTTGAGGCCATCTGGGCCTACAACACCACTTGGAAGACCACAACCAGTTTCACACCCTATGAGCTGGTCTATGGGAAGAGAGCTTTGCTGTCAATCGAGTTTGAGTACAACATCTTGAGAATGGCAGCTCAGTTGGACCTAGACCTCAGTCATACTCAACAAGAAAGGTTAATGCAGCTGAATGGGTTGGATGAACTTCGAATGCAGGCCCTCCTCCACTCAGAAGTGACTAAACTTCAGAGGAAGGTGTGGCATGACCGACACCTCAATGACAAACAATTCCAGCCGGGAGATTGGGCACTGCTATATGATTCCAGACATAATGATCAGGGAAAACTGAGAACGAGTGGCTAGGACCATATGCAGTAGAAAAGTGTAATGATAATGGCTCTGTTCTTATCCGAACTATTGATGAAGAAGCCATCCCCATGCTCGTCAATGGACATTGACTCAAGATCTACAGGAAGCCTCTGTCAAGGCAAGAGTTCGTCAAAACTATGGAAAAATCAGTGCTGGTCATAGAGAAGGGTTCTGCATCTGTTTTGGGCACACCTTGAGCCTCATTTCATATTCTGAAAAAAAAAGAAAAAAGAAAAAAAGAAAGAAAAAAAAGAAAAAAGATCCTTGGGTGAAAACCTTTCTGAGGCGCCCAAGGCAGGTAGTAGGAGTGAAAACCTCATTGAGGCACTCCTGCTGTCTTTCTAAAAAAAAAGGAGAGAATGGGAATAAAAGATCCTTGGTTGAAAACCTTTTCAAGGTGCCCAGGGTAGGCGGTAGGGGTGAAAACCTCATTGAGGCGCCCCTGTTGTCTCTTAAAAAAAAGAAGAAAAAAAAGAAAAAAGAGAACAAGAAGAAAAAAATCAGCTGATCTTTGAAGTTTTGCAGGTATACAACGCACCAAAGGAGAACTGTCAACTCACAGACACAGGTTCCTATCAAGCTACCAGAAAACCTCTCATGCACATCCACCATGAACACTCATTTTTGCAAAGTTTGGGCACAATCGGATCATGGTTTGGCCTTCTACAGGAAGCTACAGGACTTTCTATAGGAAGTTTTGTATTTCTACAGGAAACTTCCTGTAGAATGTTTGAGTGGGCTAGAATCAACTACAAGGAGAGATTTGGAGCTTTAAGTCAACTGAGGGGGCATGCAACCACCATTTTCTATCATCCCCCACTCGCTCCACCTCTTTTCACTACCACCACTCCAATCTGAGCAAGCATACCTGCACATGCAAAGAAAGCTCTATTTTTCAAATAAGGAAAATTGTATTTCTTTTCAATTTCAGAAACAAGGTCTCCTAAGGCTCGAGCGCTCACCTGTTAGGTGACCTCAAGACCTTTCACCTGTGCAATAAGAGTCGAATTATGTCAGCATGCACCCCAGGAGGAGAAACAACTACAGGATGTCCTACAGGAATCCTGTAGCAGCTGATCCAGCTGGAGTACCTGCCACGAAGACACTAGCAGCTCACAAGATCAGTGCATGCCATGTTCGCCACCAGAGGAGTGGGTCTCCAAGACTTCCAGCCGGCAACAGCCAATGCAGGGAAGCTCCAGCACCTAACCACAGAGCAGCAACACGCAGATCCGGCATCCATCGTCTTGAACCCTGGAAGAAATCACGTCCACGGCCGCACAGGTAAGTAACTAACCTTATTTCGTCCCATAGCATAAACTATACTCTGAATGTGCACAACTTTGAAAATGGGCGGATTGAACAAGGTTGGTTTCCGCTCAACTGGCCACCACAGCCCGTCAAGCGGCCTCGTAGGATCCGAACTGGATCGATTGTGTAGGAAGGATGAATAATTGGCACGTGGGAAATGTCCAGTCGGGAAGAAGCAGAGCTATGACAAGATTGGCGGCGGTAACTCCAGCGGAGAGGATTCGGCGGTCAGGGGCACGCTGGGATATGATTACGGTGACGTCGGCCAATGGACCATCAGGGACAGCTCAACCCCGCGCCATGGATTTCGCAGCAATTCGAAATCGGCCGGTGGATTTTTATGACACACTGCAGTCATTTATAAAACAACCGTTTCCCAGCCAAATGTGCATCCTCTTCCTCTGCAAGTGATTAACCCGAAGTTTTCTACCCGATTCAAGCGTCCTGCTGCCGCTCAGACTGGTCCTGCGCTGCCGTAAACTCCTCCAGAAGCCAAGAACGAATTCCTACAGGAAACAAATCCGCAGCAGTGCAGACTGTTCACATCAAGGGTGGCGAATTTCATAGGTAGGCAGAATTTAACCTCCCCATGCAAAGAAAATTTCTTTTCAAAGGTGGTGCAATCGACGTAGAAAAGGGGTAGGAAAATTCAAGTGAAATTCTGTCTGGTTTGATATATGTGTCGCTGCTAGAATCATCGTAGTCATCTGCATGAGAAACTTTCTTCACACAGGAATGAAAATTCCTTCCTGTAGAGGGTGATACCCTGCCGAAACACTGTCAAAATTGTAACTTTTATGCCACTGCGTGTATAAAGGAGACGTAGCTCTGCGCTTCGAGTGGAAATTCTTGAAATCCTTCTTCTGTACATCTGAGCAGGAAAATTCAGCAGGGTAATCGACCAAAGGTCTCTTTTTTTTTTCCGCTCTAAGGAAAGAATCAGCTCAGAATTCTCAGTCTGAGAGCGCAAACACAGAATTTGATCATGCCAGGTGGGTTCATTCGTAAGGAACCATCAGACTCAAAGAAGTTACGGGAGACTCCTGAGGTAGTAGAACTGTTCTCCCGTGCACAATGGATGTCATTTTGTGACAAGCTCCAGGGGCACGCCGATGAAATTACAGAAGAATTCCTTCGGTCCCTGGAGCCGAAGTCAAAAACATTGGCCATCGTCAATTTCAGGGGACTAACCCTCAGACTCACACCGCAGCTCATCAGCAGGGTGACTGATCTTCCAATGGGAATCTCGTGGGATAAGGAGGAAAGGAAGCTGGGTAAGAAGGCTAAAGAATAATTCTTCTTTCTTGAAGAACAATTCTCAGAGGATAAAAACGGAGTGAGGAGGACTAGCCTACAACCGTTCTGGAGTGAAGACAGCCTCCAAATTATGAAGTATATCACTTGCGAGGGGTGGTTTAGTATCATACATGGTTATCATTTTCGGCTGCTCACAGAACTCAGGCACCACATGGACCTCCCCTCGGAGCAGAAATTGAGGATTCCATACTTCCTTTTGCAGTCCATGACTGAATGTGCCACCAAACTCAGAGAAGGGACACCAGACTAGCTAGCACATCATGGGCTTATAAAGCTCCTCGTGGAAGATGCACTCCACACTTTCACTGTCCCTCTCTCATGGGAGATTTTCCAGAATATGACAAAGGATGATGACATCCGAGTTTTAGCTGAGGAGCTTACTTCCTCCAGCAGTGAAGAGAAGGAGCCTACTCAGGCCGAGAAGAAGACCAAAAGACAGGACACCCAGGGCAAAGCTCCCAAGAAGGAGCAAAAAGGAACACTAGTAAAGAAAGCTGCCAAAATAGGGGATGATGGGATTTCCCCAACGCCCAGAGAAAAACGACTACAGAGCAGGGCAGAGCAGATTGAGAAAGTCCAGGACAGTAAGGGCACCCCTAAGGCTACCTCGGCCAAAATAAAAGAAAAATTTCCCGCAGCCAAGTAGGCTAAAACTGTGCCCTCGACTCCTACAGGAAAACAACAGGGTACTCCTACAGGAAAACAACAGAGTACCCCTACAGGAAAACAGTAGAGTACCCCTACAGGAAAGCAACAAAGTGCTCCTACAGGGAAGCAACACAGTGCTCCTACAGGGAAGCAATAGAGTGGTCCTACAAGGGGGGAGCAGAGAATTCCTTCAGGGAAACAACAAGGTCCCTCTACAGGAAAATTGAAAACGGCTTCTACATGAAGCCAGAAAGCAACCGCTACAGGACTTTCTACAGGAAGTACAAAAGGAGAACAACAGTAGGAGAAATCGGCTGAAATCCTAGCTAGGGAGGCAACAGCTATGCTGGCCGCCCTAAGTACTCCTCCCAAGCCAAAAGAAAAACGAAAACAGGAGACTCCTCTATATTTCAAAGCAAGAAGGAGTGTGAGAATTAAGACTGGCAGACCCCAGCCTCCATCCAAAGAACCTATCATTATTGTGGATACTCCTACCACGCCAAGGGATAAATCCCCCTCAAAAGCCTCCATTACTTATGAGAGGGGGAGCCCAAAAACATCTTCATGGAAGGACAAAGTGGAAAAAATGAGCTCACAAGCCTCTCTACAGGATGCTGAGGCTATTCTACAGGAAACTCTGGCTAGGCTGAAGGAAACTGAGCAGATGGAGGAGAAGGCAGTTGAGTCACCACCAGAGGAGGAGGGAGCAGCCAAGTCACCACCAAAGGAGGAAAAACCTGATGTTATCATGGAACCAAGCCCACAGCCCAACTTGGGCTCTTATTATAACTTTTTGGAAGCAGGCAGAATTATTCCCCAAAATTTTACAGTGCCACTGTTTTTAGCACTAGAAGAAGAATGGGTACGAACCCACACGTGGATGAGGATAGCTAAATCTAAGGGAGTAGCGGATATTGGGCCTCTAGAGGAAAGGCTCAAGGAAGCACAAAGGGAGCTGGCAAGAGTAAGGCATGTGGAAAGCTCCCAGCAAGCCAAATTGAGAGAAGAAAATGAGCTGCTCAGACAGCAGCTCGAGCTGCAGGAACAAGGGAAAGAAAAGGGCATGGCAGCCAAGGATCCCTCAGCAGAACCTCAAGGGGAGGAAGAGATGTAAGTTGATCTTGAGGAATGCAACCAATAGCTACAGGAAAGGGGACTACAGGCAGATATTGAGATACAGTCACTAAGGCAACATGTGCAAGAAAATGAGGCACAACTGGCCTGCATGGCCAGTTGGGCAATGTAAGCACTTCAATGTAGGCAGCCGGCCAAATCTTATGGCTTGTACCTCCGGGACCAGTGGCTGCAGTTCCAAATTAATACATTGGCACAGAGGGGTATCTCTCATATCCAAAACCCCCAGCAATTCACAGATTTATGTAACACCAGTTCCTCGAAAGATAAGGCCAAGCTCTCAGAGTTTTACCTCCATAACTTGGCCCTTCCAAACATCACTTCGTGGGACCCCAACACAGTAGTAGGGGACATGTAGTTGATGGCAATGACCTCATGGTTAAACCACGAAGATAAGAGAGCAGCTGAGGTCAGGAATATCATGGACCGGGAGTTACATGAACCACTGCTGATTAGAGCAGAGCCAGGGGACCCCACAGCACTGATATCCGCTCACCAGCACCTGGAAACCAATTCCCAGGGATTACTAGAGTACATGGATCATCAGGCCCAGGACATAGCACACTTCGAGGATATGGAGAGGTTACTTGGGGACAATTGTGTTCATGCTTGCACTCATAGGTGGAACACATTGTCCCACACCCTCAAGATTCGAGAATATCACACTCCAACTCGGATGAGGGAGGCTTTGGCACGGGTACCTCTCTACAAGAAGTCTATGCAGAACCTCCAAGCCAGTTGGATAAGCCTCAAGCTAAGTCCACCCTTGCTGTTGGGATTATTGGAGGGAGGTTCAGAAGAGGAGGAGCATAAGCAGTGGGAAGAAGTGGAGAGGAAGGCTGGATTTCATGACAGTGTTGAGGACACTACTACAGAAGCCTGGGATGTGAGAGTGGCCATCAAAGCGATGAAAGATGAGGAGCTGGACTAGTTGCTCAGGGATGAGCAACCCTTTTAGCAGGGGGGTGATGATGAGCCCCAAAATTGGTAACAATTTGGGCTCATTTGGCCTCATTATTATTGTTTAGCCCTTGTTCAAATCCGTCATTTTCTATAGTTTATGCATTATTTTTAGTATGTTCGTGTCTTTGGTATGAATAGGGGAAGTTACTTTTCCTAGGTGGTTAACATGTGTCTATTTCAGGTTTTTGACATATATTGGAGCAAAGTCAAAGCAATCATGAGCTATAAGGCAGCCAAGCCTAAACTTAGGACTTGAAGGAGGGATGCCTACGGCATTCAATGACCCTTCCTCGGGATTCTCACCTTCAACTCCGAGCTCCAAAGACCACCAAGCCGAATCTAGAAGGAAGCCAATCAGCATTTAGAAAGGGACTGTTTGACTCATAGTTTGACAGCCGAGTTCCACAGATTGAGGAGGCCAGCTAGGTCCCTCGTTATCTATAAATGTTGAGGCCTCAGCCTTCGTAAAAGGAATTTTGAACCTATTGTGTACTTGGCACCTCAGTGCTGCACCAATTTTAATTTGTTCCTTTGTAGCCATTTTTGGCATAAATGTTATGAATCTTTTTGGATAATGAGAAGCAGTTTGGTTTCCTAGAAAATCTGAGTTTTTCATAGGAGCCAAAGCTCTTGGGGTTGGGCCCAACCTGAGAGCCTAGGACCTCCTTTCTGTATTATTGCTTTTCCCTTTACGTATCACTGTTTTTCTCTTTTATGCATTTGAACACATTGCTGTTAAGTAGATTTCGTTATGATGCTGGGATAGGTCACTGTTTATGAATGACTTTGGTTTAGATGTTTTGGTAGGATAATAACAACAAGATCTCCAAGGAAAAGAGACAACTACACTCTTGGTTTCACCTTGGCCTTATTGGCTTTGGGGATGAAATCGAGGAAATAGTGCTGCCTCACAAAAACACTAGTTTGTTGTTTATGCAATCTTTTAGTGTGCTTGTTTTAGTTGCAGAGATTAGTCATGGGTTTGGACATCTGAAATGTTTCCTTACATAGATGGTGTACAAGTTTTTCTTCCCAAATAAATTTGTTGCTCATGTATGTTGATTGATGGATAAAATAGATTAGTTTAGGATTTGATCATTTGCAGGTTTTTGTAGAATTGATCAGGGCCCACCGTGCAGGGCATCCTCTTCCTTCACCCATCCTCCCAAAGCACCATCTAAGCCTCCTGTTTTGCCTCGTAGCTAAGCTGCCCTTTTGCCATCTATCCTTTGTGTCTACGAAACCTTACCTTCTTTCTCATCATCGCCTTAGCCATCTTCGAGCCAAGTCAACCCTCTACACCTCTCCACCAGCCACCCACCTGTCCCTAGGCCATGTTTATACCCCTATCCTACCTCTAGATCCATCCATGCACCTTCCCTCACTCATCCACCTCCTAAAAACCGACTTCCAAACATCCTGTAGAAGTTCTGAAGTTTCTTATAGAAATTCTGAAGTTTCCTGTAGAACCCCTACAGACTTCCTGTAGAAGCTCACAAGTGAGGTTCCCTGATAGCCAAACCTTGTAAGACTCTAGGGAAGAGCGTTAGGGACTCCTTAGATCCTCTCTGAGCCTCTCCATCTATTTCCAAGAATTCCTCTTCCTTGATCCACTCCTGCACAGTGAAGCACAGTTCAAGCATATGCATGTGAAAATCGACACTTAATCAAGAAAATACAAAAATATACTTTCTAGAACAAAAGTAGTCTAAGACATGTGCATTTTCCATTTTTGAAGTCAATGGCATCTCATTTAGCAGTTTGCATTCTCATTGTTGCATCAATAGAACTAGCTGATAGAATTAGGGTTTGCTAGGGTTTGCATTCCTCTTTGGCTTTCAGTTTCTTTCCGCAAGTAGATTAGCTCCCCTTTGAGTTAGCTTTCATTCATCATTTACAAGCTTCTTCTAAGAAATTATAGAAGTTGGCTAAAGCCCTAGCGGACTTGTGCCAGTTGACCAAGTGACAGCTGCGACAAGAGCTAGTACTTGTGCATACAGCACTGTCGCTTCCAAGTTTGTTATGAACAAACGAGTTGATAAAAGTAACGAAGGGAGTCCCAGGAGTTGAAGCATTATCGCTGAAATACTGGAGCCCACCACTTGTCACACAGGGAAATCAGTATGCAGCGCACCTACTGCACACAGGAAGTGCGATGCATATAGACTGCCTTGAAGGCAGGGTGCGATGGTACCAGTGCGAGACTTTTAACGAGTTTTTTCTCACAATTTGCAATTCAGTTCAGTGATTTAGGCCGAGTAAGTGATGTTCAGTAAATGTAAATCACAGGGGTTGATCTAAGGAGGTTACTAGAGCCACCACTTAGGGCAATTAGAACGTTTGCAGATCTATTGTTTAATTCATAAACAAAACCCGGAGATAGACTGAAGCAGCATTGATCTACTTTGCATTTGTATAACAAATGCAGTTCGAAGGCTAGCTGGCTTGACTTCAGGCTCCGTCTGTAAGATTATAAAAAAAACAATGATAGACAAACAAACAATCTATTCACTCCCCAATGGAGTCACCATTTTGTTACCGGGAATAGTGTCCACTCGAAGCTATTATTCCCACTAAGACTGGTAACTATCTTAGAAACAAACAAGTAAATTCTACTTTCCCTTTCCTTTATGAAAATAGATAACAGTAGAACAAAGGAGACCAACCTTAGTCTTGCGCTTGGTTTCCTTGCTTGATTCCTCTCCTTCCTGATAGATCTTTGTCGCTTCTTCTTCGTCTGCCCAGCTTCAAAGAGCACCTGT
>APFE031546885.1:7941-190834 GCA_000404065.3 Pinus taeda | reverse complement strand
TATTCATAAATAACATAGGACCAGATATGTGTTAACCATACAAATGCATATACAATCAAACATACAAGAATATGGAGGAAAACTTGAATAGCTTTACTAATATCAAGAAAAGCAGGAGGATTACAACCATATGTTCTGACCCAGCATCATCCTCCAGCAAGAAAGCCCTTCTTCACCTCAGGTAAAGCTTAGATCACCCAACACTATGAAGTTTACACCAGAAAACCAACAACACTTCTCTACAAGATACAAGATTCCAACCTCTGGATCTCTGTGATTAGGGATCCATATATAGATGATTGTAGGGAGGTGAGTCATCTTCTGGGGTTTTGATTAGTGTCTCTCTCTGATAATTCTTGATTCCACTTGGAGACTGATGATCTCTTACTCAACCCTGGTCGAAAATAGAGAGGCAAGTGTCAGAGGGGAAGCTTCTGGAAGATTCCATGATCTTCCACCTTGCAAATTGTCCCTGCCATTTGTCCATTCCCGACCATTGCACCCTACAGAGGGGCCATTCAGTATACATCACATCCTTTATACTGGGAAGGTGATATGCATCATATCCTTTGCACTGGGTATTCAGTATCGTCCAGTTTTGAATATTTTGGAGCAGTTTTTAGTGGAGAACTTCTGGGAGATGATGTAATCAGTTGACCTTGTTCCTTTAGGCAGTGAAGCAACACTTTTAGGGACTTAGGAGCCCTCAATTTATGGACATTTATGATTGGGGTTGCAGTGCCCAAAAATGTCTATAACACCTTCCACCGAGACATAAAACATTTCATACAAGTCATGTGATCTAACGCTTGCAATTAATGTTTAGGGCAACTAATGAGAAGAAACTTACACTTCCAATTAACCTTTCCAACTGATGTGAACAATACGAACAATGAGCCGATAAAGAGGGAATGCAAGAGTAGGATATGATAATATAATGGGAAAGTATAGGGGAGGGATGCCATTACTTGTGCGCCCTCCCTTACACGTTAGCTTCTAACGTGGAGACTCACTCATCCATTGTACGACACCTGTCCATTGGGACGTGCCACATGTTATGGTAGTGAATTCATTAATTGAAGCCTTAAACCCTTCGCTCAGGGTTTCCTCCAGTGCATTTTGTGGCATGTCGTTTCCACCCTGTGTTATCTTGTTTAGGCCCGATGTGTGGGCAGTGCACTCCACCAACGATGGCTCCTCTCGACTCTAGTACTAGTTCACCTAGTTCACCATTCTATTGTTTCTCAGTCAGAAATGTTATTTGCAGTGGTTATTTTCTCAGTTAGGGTTTACGGTGTGGTTGATTTATCTATTCCGAGGGGGGTTAAACAATGGCTTTGTGGTTGTTCATTATGCTTCATGGGGGGATAATCATTGGATCTGTGGTTGTTCATTCTACTTCATCGGGGGTTTACCAATACACTTGTTGTTATTTCATCCTCGCGACATGTTATTTTTTGTGAAAGAGATAGTGGTATATTTGAGTAAGTCTATTGGTCGACATGCACGTTTCGAGGTCCATGAAGGTAAGTCTTGAAATTCATGGTTTTTTTTGCAAATTTGTTGTAAATTGTTTTTGCTTTTCACCCAAATGCTAATTTCTCTCTGCGTTTGCAAATTTTTGTTGTAGGTAATTTGTATGGTTGTTGTAGAAGAGGTATGGCGAGGTTTGGGGAGACGTATGGACATGGTGGTGGCTTTTGTGGCTTTCCGGTAGGATTCTAAATCTTACCAGCCACTCTATGTTTTACAACACTTTAATTTGTTGTTGGGATTTTAGCTCTTGTTGCACTGTTTTGTTTTTCAAAATTTGAATTTGTTGTTGGGAATTTAACTCATGTTGTAGGGTTTATGGTAGGGTTCGGTAGGGTTTGGTGGGGTATATGGTTATTGTTGTAGTGTTTTCTTCTCAAAGAGGTACGAAAAGAACCCACTTAAGATCGTGGATGACAAACGATCTCAAAAATATAAATGGATGCTAAACATTGTAGATCTGTAGCAATTGATAGAAACAACACTTGCCAAAGTTTGGATCTATGCTACAATCATAGTTAAACAACAAAAAGAAAGAGTAATAACTCCAATCATACAATGGAAACCAAATATATAAAGAATAACTTTATTATAACACCTGTGAAGGGAACTAATAAATGTTACGAGTCCCCCTCTATGGGATGGGTTATTGGCTATCCTCAAATGTCTTCAACTTGTGTAGAGTCTCTCTCCTCTATAATGGATAAACCCAGTGAAAATATGGTGTGCAATATTGAAAATAATCAGAGTTACAACAGTGAGTGCAACAATGAAAATAATAAAAAGTGAATAATGATTGGAAAACCCTTTTATTTATAACAAAATATTGAGTTATCCTCAAATAATGAGCAATAAGAAAATATTATTGATCCCATTCTTGGAATAACCACCTGGAATATTTTATTATAATTGTTTAGGAGGGAAAAAATATTTAAAATTTTATGTAGAAATAATAAATAAATAAATGATTTATTTATCATCTCAAGGAATTAGTTAACGAATAATAAACAAATAATGTTTATTTAATTATTCCTAAGGGATTTAGTCAAATTTGACAAAGAATAATAATTAATTAGCGATTAATTAATTATTCTTAGAGAAAAATAAGATAATTAATGATTTATCTATTTATTTTTCATGATTGGGTCAAATATGAAAAGGAATAATAATTGAACAATGGTTTAATTGATTATTCCTAGAAGAAAATCAAATAAATAGTGATCTATTTAATTATTCTTCATGGGTTTAACTATAAATTACTTAACAAAGGTGGTTTATTAAGTAATTTCTCAAAGTGAAAGCAATTTTACTATGGTAAAATTGGCTTTACATGGTGTGCTTCAATCCATCTAGTAAATAAGGCTAGATGGTCATTTGTTTAGTGATAACAAATTTCCCCCCAATGTATGAGTGTTAGGAGAAAAACGTATGACCGAAGTACGTTGTAAAGACACAATCACTAGACAACACATGGGAGTCAGAGAGAGAGAGAGAGAGACCAGTGAAGCTGAATTTGAAAGAGGATAGAGAGAGAGGGGGCGAGACTAATGAAAGTCTCCTTTTATGTTGTGGTACAGGACCTCACTAAGGCGGGGGAGGCATACCCATACCCACCGAGATAACTTAGTACAAAAATAATGGTTCACCTAGACACATAAAACTGAGCAATGAAGTACATGTTGAATGATACATAACATTATGGCATAACAGAGCCATAAAATAATACAATGTGTCCCATATACATAATGCACTTGGAAATACATGAGCTAGGACTGAATACAATAATATCTGAGTACATGAGATACAAAGCCTCTTCCCTCAAAAAGTGGGTGGGAGGTTTTGTAGCATTTTTTTTGTTTTGATAAGTTAGAATAAATTAGACAAAAAATGAAAATGTATTTACAAAATATTAAGATAGGATATGGACAAAAAGAATATTGAATAAAAAATGTTAGGAAAATATTTTGATAAATATGACCATATCAAAGAAAATGTTAGGGTAGATACCCTAGAAAATGAAGGAAAAATAAAATGTTAGGTTAGATAGAAAAGAAAAAGAAATCAACTCTAAAAGTGTTGCAAATCTAAATGCCACTACTTTGTTCTAAATTTGGTTTGAAAAATAATAGTTGTGTGCAGTTTTTTTAGATGCCACACTAGTTTATTTTATCCAATTATATAGTTGCATCATAATTGGATTTGTTTTAAATTAATTCTCATAGGTTGAAAATAAATTGGCTCAACAATTTAATTTGAGCCAATGGAAGAAATAAGGTATAGATATAGACTATTCATAAAAAAAAATATTGGGTTTCTAGTTCAAATGCACTCTGGAAGGATAAGTAAAAATGTTAGGAATAGAAGGATAGGTAGAAATGTGAAAGTTTGAGATGCGGAAATGGTTATTTCCTAAAGATCAAAGCGTTGAAGGCAGGTAAGTGTCTTGCAAGTTCCATGTGCGATACTATCGTCAACCATTGGATGATTGCTAATTTATGACCGTGGGATCAATATCGCATCACATCATTTATGAGTGAATGAATCTTGGGAGGAAGAAAGTGATATTTGCGATGTCACTGGCGACCGTTAGATTTGGAGAGAGGAGACCAACGACGTAGAGTAAATTGTTGTTCAGTTGCTGTTCAATTGTTGTTCAATTGCTATTCAATTGTTGTTAAGTTGTTGTTCAATTATTGTTCAATTGCTCTTCAGTTGTTGTTCAATTGAGCTCCTGCATCATTTTTCGAATAACAAAAGTTTAGACTTTATGTTCTTTCATTCATATGATATCACTTCGTTCATTAAAACACCTAGACCTACAACCACCACATCCACCTTTCATATTGCGACCCCATTGTTCATTCCCCTCGCACAGGTTAAACTCCTACCACCTCACCTCTCACCCCCACACTCCATTTCCACACTCATTCGTCATCCGAATTTTATCGGTGAGGGGGGCTGAAATGGACAGTCTTTAATACCGCCTATATAAACCACAAAAGTACCTTTTAGTCTTTCAGGACTAAAAATCCCAAAACCACAAACCGCTTTGTCATACCCACGAATGCGGTATCCTTCATAGTTGTTACTTCCACCCCACGTCACCTCCACGTCACGTTCACTTCATATTTCCCATCCAATCATCTGCTACCTATTTGTTGCCCATTCATTTCCGCTCCCATGCATTTATAACCAAATGTCCGTTAATTAACCCGTTGGATAATTAATGAACTTTCAAATGTTCAGTGCCACCTTCCCACTCCATTTTTCTCTTTTAAACACTGTGTCATGCATTTCAAAGGTTACATTATTTACTTCTATGACCGGAGTATTCTTCAAGCCCACCTGCTCAACAGCTCAGCCACTGTCCGACATTCTAGCAACCACTTGTCCTGTTTGCAGGCACACCTTCCAGGTCCACTTGTCAGTTACTTGTCTCCACTCTGTTAACTCCTTTTACCATTTTGTCATTTACAGTCCGCAGTTTCATTTGACAAAATGCCTCCAAAGGGAAAAGCAATTGCAGAAGTTTCAAATCCTCTAATTCAACCACAGATTGATTTCCACCATACTCCATTCATTGGCAAGGATTGCAAAATCATTGAGACTTCTTCTCAATTTGATTTATTTGAAATTTATTGTTGGTGGGAAGAACAACTAATTGACTAGAGTGATGAAATTGGGCTCTGGGAATCCCAATTACCTCACTATATTTTTCCATAAATACATAGAGCTCCAGATTTCGTGACAAAATGCCATGAATCCTATGATCCTATCTAGAGAGCCATTATCTCACCTACTGGAGAAATCCTTTGTCCTATTAATGCTGATTCAATTGAGAAAATGTTGCAGGCCCCTACCACTACACCAACTCATCCTTTTTCTGATGAAAACCTGATAGAAGCTTATAACAAATTGGACTTTACCAAGAGATCTGAGACTCTGGAACTATTTTTAGCAATTGGTAGTCCTCTACCAAAGAGAAATCCCCCTTATGATTCATCTATCTTCCTGATAGAACCAGGCATATTACTACTATCTTGTCCTATTTTCTTGGTTATCACTCTGATCAGTCTGTCAATGAATCCATCCTTGGTTTCTTATCCATGTTTTCTTCTGATTCTAAGCCTATTGTTATTTATGATTTCAGTCATTTCATAGTTGAAACCATACATGAGCAGTTTGTCAAATTTAACACTGAAGAAGTATTCAAGTATGCTTCAGGACTTGTGTATCTATTTATATATTTTTAGGGGGACAAATTCCCATTTTCTTTGCAGAAACTTGATGAAGAAGGATCGCCACAGTCAGTGATTTTCTGGACTTCAATGGGGATGAAGGAGAAATAAGAATTCACAAATAAGAAGTTCATAGAACTATTTATTCATCCAGCACTCAGCCTTATGAGCAGCACTCCATTACCAAGGATCCGTGAAGATATTGTTAAAGAACTTTAATTCATAGATCAAGTTGCAATAGGAGATTAGTATTGCTACGAGAACTACACAGAAATCATGGTTTTTGGTTGTGAGCTTCCACCCTACAAACTGCCAAAGTACCTCCTTGTTAGAATCTTTGCACTAGAGTACTTGAGGAAAAGATTGAATACAAATGAAGTACATTTTGTAGCGGCCAAAAAGAAATCGTAATTTAAGCTCAAAGCTCAAGTTGGTCCCTTCGTTTGTAATACCAGGGTAGCAAGGGAGGAAGCTGATAAGCTGCTTAAGGAAATGAAATTTGCTCTCAGTTTCTCTTGGTCATATGACCCATTGGGAGTCATCCCCAAGCTCACGGTGGAAAATAAATTCACACTGTATCATCATATAGCCAGGCCTGAGATAGAACAGTTCAAGAACTAGTTGGAATGGATAGAGAATACCCTCCAAGAGGCTAAAGAGCAAGCAAACTCTACATCAACTATGCAAACTCCAATTGCACAGGAAAAGATAGCCAAGAGAGGGAGGGAAGGACAATCTTCACCCACAACAGAGGAAACAAGCCAAGGCTTCAAGGTCTTTCACAGGAAAAATAAACAAAGAGTCTCTATGAATGTTGATTCACAGTCTGGTGAACAATCTATACAATATCCAACTCAATCTACAACTTCTCATGAACAGTAGATAGTTCAAACTGCTAGAGTCATTCCAGAGAATAAAGAAGAATACATCTTCCATGTCTTTAGTGAAATCAAAACAAATAATGAGGAATTGAAGTTGAATACTTACACCCAATTCTGGAAGCATTCTTCCAGCTCTCAAGCCAGGCTTCTTTCAGTGTTTGATTCTGAGAAGGGGAAGATGCAAATGGCTTTCTTGCAGGCCCAAGTTCCTTAGCCCAGGACTGCAGCACAATACCATAAACACACTTCTTTTGAATTTAATGTTAAATATGCGCATCCAATTGATCAAATTGAGATGCACAAACAAATTGGACAGATGATTGCTTCAACGTTGACAAACACTGCTATGAGTTTGTCAAAGATGTAGGTTACATTCACCAACATTCAGTCACAATTAAAGTTGGAGAAGGTCTCCTCACTAGCAAAGGATACGAAGATTCAGTCTTTGAAAAATCTAGTGCTAAGGATGGGATATGATCCCTCAAACATAAATGCTGCAGAGGAGCTCATTAAGAAAAAGAACATTGAGGTTGCAGCACTAAAGAAACAGTTGAAACTACCAGCATCTAAGGATCCAATGGCCGAAGAAATCAAGGAGAGAGAAACTCAAAAGTCAGATATGATGAAACTAATCATAGAATAGAATTTGAAAATAAAACAAATGGAGGAACATATGGATAAATTGGTTAAGGAGAAGGAGGAAGCTATCAAAAACATTCAAACGTCAGTGCATGTAGTCTCTCTTGCAGCAATACCCATCACTACAGTTTCTACTATAGCCATTACATCACCAACAGGTACAATAGAAGGAGCTGAACAACTTACTGAAGATGTTTAGAACCTGTCTATCGAGACAGAAGAAATCAATAAACTAAATGATGAACTCATAGACTTATGGCTTATGAAGTCTATATCAAACAATTCACACACAACTGAAACAAACAGACTCAAAGGCCAAGTGGAAATGTTGAAGAAAGAACTCACAAATTCTTTCATAGGAAACAAGTTGGGTTTAGCAAAAGAAATTCTGTGGGAAGAAATCATAGAGGCAATCAAGGAGATTTAGCCCTCCATTAAGATAATATTCAATAAAAAAGATCTCTTGGAGAAAGATCAGGAAGCAGTGGAATCCATAACTTGGCAGTTGGAGGATATGCCAGAGACTCCCTCTGATATAATAAAATTTCTGAATTCCAAGGATGAATATGAGCTTGAGGAGTTAAGGATAAGTGACAAAACTAAAACAATATTAGAAGTAAAGAATATTATCACTAAGATAAATCTCAACCTTCAGCTACAAGAAAAGTGCAACAATGTTAACAACATGGTTCAAAGATTCTCCAACAAAATTGAAGCTTGGATCAACAAAGGTTTATCTTCTATGATGGTTATTAATGATAAATTGATGCCAATTGAGGATTATGTCAAAAAGTTAATAGAGGTGGGAACCCATACAGATTCAGTAGCCAATACCAAAGGATCAACAACACTAGCTCTCATAGTAAAAAGACTCAGGGATTATTTCTTCATCCTGGATGAAATTAAGCATATATTTTTGGTAAAACCCACTTTTACTAAATATACCGAGATGGATGAAATCTACAGGAGGGTAAGAAAGATTTCTATCCTAAATAAGAAACATTGGGAAGAATTAATAGATTTACTTGATTAAGGATTATTGAACAACATTGAGTTTTTGAGGGAAAAGTCAGCTAGCTTCAACAACTTTTCAACTTTTTCAATGATAGTCATCAAACAGCACAACGCCAACACAGTGCGAGATCATTAGATAGTTTTATTTTTTATTTTGTAAATAATATATTTTTGTAAAAGAATTTTAGGACATTTTTCATCCTACTATTGCATAAATAACTCTATTCACGAGTTATTAAGGGTTGCACCCTTGAAGAAGAATTTCTAGACATCTGATGTAATTAATCTTTCTGGATCATTAATACGAAGCAAAGGGTTCTGAATTTTGTTTTTCATAGTTTGTGTTTCATGTAAGTGTTTCCAATGTCATTCATTATGTTTTTGTTCTTATACTTGTATCTTGCAGAGATAACTAGGTAGGAGTAATTGTATTTCAATCTATTCCTATAAGCTTTTTGAAGTGATAATCTATAAAGAGAATGAATTAATGGACTATTTGTTTAATTAATTCCCTCAAAATTAATAAATCATCAGCATCTTTTGTAAGCTCATGTGTATTTTCTCAAACCTGTAAACATAGTTTAAAGGTTTCATACTTATGATTATCTAGCTTTCAATTTCAAAACCATGGCAATCATATTACTTTTTTGTTTCTGCTCATCATCATAAAAGTTATTTCATTGTGTAAATATGTATAGCAGCCCTCTGCTGAGATATCGATATTATTCAAGAGGTTAGGCACATCAGTTCTATATCTCTTTTATCCATTGGTCTCCCAAATTAAAACAAAATCCCCAAAACATTTATCTTAGATGCTCTGGCATAATAGCTGACCATTATTATCTCAGAGGTACAACATCGAACTAGTGCCATTGTCGTGGATTCGAATTTCATTAAGTTTTCCTTGGGAAACAATATGTATTCTATTCCTTTAAGGTGATTAAAGGTCTAGAAAGGTTAAAATCCTTCACCTCACAACTCCACTTTCCCAAACTGGCACCTTTTAAGCACAGTAGATCTCATTCAGAGGCTAACTTAGTTGATCCTCTGTTAGACCCTGAAAAAATTCTAAGAAAAGCCAGTTCTAAAAGGGGACATCAACCCTCTTCTTCTCGTTCTTATTCAGACTTGCAGTCTGAATATTTAGCATCATTTGATCCTTATAGTAACATTCCATCCAATCCAGATTACTCCCACCTATCACCTAGGGTTGTTGAACTCTTAAACATGGGAGTTGATTTTAAATCAACATTCCTCATTCATTCATTTGAATCTCATCCAGAACCATCACTACCACCAAGATCACCTAAAACTGAGTGTGACTTGGGTGTTAATTTACCAGAATGCAAACCAACAGATTTCATATCCCCTACCACTTATTCATTTCCCCCCACTTCTGGACAACCTGAATCTTCTACTTCTAAACATCCTAAAGAGACCTTCTCTGTGCATTCAAATCCACTCTTTGAAACAAAGGAGGGTAGTCATCCACAGGTCCAGAAGTTAGTTCTTAAGACTCCTTTGAAATCATTCAGAAGATCCCCTCCTTCTTCACCTCCAACTAGTTCTTCACACCCTCAATCACCTTCTTTGACCCCTTCTTCATCTTCTTCAACTTATTCATCCACACAAGCACCTCATACACCACCTCCCACTATGGCTTTCCGACCTATTGGAGAAATCATTCCTTCTTCTAAAGACCATCTTCAAGCCTTTTTAGACTTTGCAAATAACATGAATATTGAATAAGAAAATGCTTACATGAGGTTGTTTATATAATCACTTAAAGGAAATGTAAGAATTTGGTTTAGGAAGTTACCTGCAAACTCCATTAAAAATTGGGAAGAACTTACAAATATATTTAAAAACTAGTGGGGTGTGAAAAAAGATCCTCTTTACTTTCTCACTGAGTTTAATGAACTTAAAAGAAATTTTGGTGAACCTGTATTAGAATTTATCAAAAGATTCAATAAGCTTTATCATAAAATTCCCCGTGATTGTAAACCCCCTTTAGCAGTAGCAAAGTCTAGATTTTATTGTTATGCTGAGAGAGAGCTTCAAGAACTCTTGAAGATATGAAAAAAAATTCTATTGAGGTAGAAGCAAACAGGGTTGCTTCAACTTCTTTGAAAGATAAAGAGGAAAATGCCCAAATAAAACTAAAATCGACACTAGAGGCTTCTAGTTCCTCTAAGACTAAAACTGAAGATTCTAAAATAGATGAAATAACTTCTCTTCTTAGAAATATATCTAATAGAATTTCCAAGATTGAGACTCAACCTAGGACAATTCAACAAACAATTTCCAGACCCCAAAATCGAAATCAAGGTCACTATAAAAGAAATCCACAATTACAAATTCTTCAGAGACCTTGT
Source organism: Pinus taeda (assembly GCA_000404065.3). Lineage (NCBI taxonomy): Eukaryota > Viridiplantae > Streptophyta > Pinopsida > Pinales > Pinaceae > Pinus > Pinus taeda. The sequence goes on along the minus strand of APFE031546885.1, from coordinate 180,154 downwards.
AATGATCAGCAGATTCCCACTCCTTTGCTAATAGATGATCAACAACCTGATGATAATACTATGACCATCACTGAAGATATAAATAATATGGATACTTCCTCTAATCAAGCAATTATTATTCCCCTTACACAACAAAATCAAGTTCAGGAAGATCAAGAATCTTCACAAGTTTCTAAATACCATGCCTTCTCTGAATTCTTAATTGCAGAGTTGAACAAGAGATATGACCTTAGGCCTAGGCCTAGCCCTGGAAGACCTCCTAAGGAAACTCCAGTAATTGAACCTCATGCCAAAACTACTCAAACTCAAACAACTTTTATTCGACCATTAGATCAGTCAATTGATACTCCTCAGAATGACAAAAATGCATTGACTACATTTAATGTTGAAAAATAGTTAGAAAGAGTTAAAATCCCAATTCCTCTTTCAGAACTTTCTAAAAACCCTGAGTATAAAAATCAGGTCTCAAAATGGAGACAAAATACCTCGGTTGATGCTGAAGGTGATATCATCATTCTGCAAGATGAAAAACCAATAGTTCTTTTTGGCCCAAGCTTAGATATGATAGATGAAATAGTGCCTCCTTTCTATGTAACTCTTAAGACAAATGATTCCATGTTGTATAATTATATGCTTTATTATGGAGAATTGCATAACCTCATGCCAAAAACTATCATGGATCATTTGAAACTTGAAATAAATAGATCCTACCATGACTTGTACACCTTTGGTTCTAAAAGGGTGCCTTGCTTAGGATTGATTAAGGATTTAGTAGTCACCCTTACCCAAATTCCAGTGAAAAGTGTAGTGCTTGATATAGTTGTCATAGATATCCCTCCCAAATTTGAAATGCTCCTTTCAAGGTCTTGCTATACCAAATTAGGGGGAACTCTTCAGATGGATATGTCTTATGCTACTATTCCAATTTATGGGGGAGAACAACAAAGATTATATAGGGAGGTGATATTTGTGCACACTGTTTGAAAAATAGACCAACCAAGGAACCATCCCATTTATGCAATTGACCAAGATTTGGTTGCTTTCAACTCTATTCAAACCAAGTGCATGAAACTCAAGTTAAAATTCAAGATGTAATTGAAAGTCCTGTACCAAATCAGACTAATATATGGAAACTATTCTTTGATGGCTCCTATACAAAATATGGATCAGGAGCTGGAGTAGTTTTAATAACACCAGAAAAAGAAAACATTACCCAATCATGTAAGCTCGACTTCGAAGTTACAAATAATGTGGCTAAATATGAAGCTTTCCTTTTGGGATTGCAATTAGCCAAAAGCTTAAAGGTTCCAAACTTAAGTGCTTTTACTGATTCAGATCTTATTGTCAAACAAGTGAGAAATATTTGCCAGACTAAACACCCTAGACTTAGGTGTTACCGAAATGGAGTATGGGATTCAGTTGAAAACTTATTTGATGCTTTTAATTTGAATTATAATCCAAGAGATCAGAATATTCATGTAGATGCCTTAGCTGTTTCTGCTAGTTCATTTAAAATTCTTGATCAAACTAATTTACTCTACAAATACAAGTTAATTATAGACCATCTATCCCAGTGTTGAAGCCCCAAAAATCAGGTCTACAACAAGGGGGATACCCACCCGGTCCGGACCTTGGTTAGTAGCTCGTTTTCCGTTTGGTATAGTGGGTCCGAATGGGGATATGGGACCAGTTTCCCAATTTATGTGTGTGTGTGTTGAGAATTGATATTTCCTTTCTAAAAGTTCCTAAATGAAATGCTTTTATTATAAATCTAATCTAATGATATGAAATTGTATTCTAATAAACATAAGTATCTAATTCTACACTAACATGGGGTGTAATCTTTCAGTTATGTGATCTAAAATGATTTCAAATAACAATCGCTAATAAAGATCATTCAACTATTATGAGAAAAGAATTCAATAGAGATAAACCACTTCATATAAAAAGTTAAACGAAACAGTTGTGAAAAACATATCGCATAATAAGCTACTCATACATTAAGCATAAATAAATAGCTATCACCGTACAGAAGTGCCAAATGATAACTCAGGCATTCACGTATCAATATATAAACAACTAAATATGAATATCACTTTAACACAAAGGCAGAAATAGTTAAGAGATAGAAGTACCATTTATAACTAGTTCTACTCATGAGCTTCAAGCGATAATGATTTATCTCTTCTTAATCCAACATCCACCAAGAGTACAGACGTGCAACATCAGTAGCAGATATTAAATGTAGATATCAATAAATCCCATTCCATTCATTCATCAAAACCTACTTAGAGGGTGCAAAAGTGCATGTTCTAAGGACAAGTTTTTGACAAATTTCAGGACCCTTCTCTAAATGCATGAGAAGGGTTTAAATACTACTAAATAAATCTAAAAATAACTTATTACAAAAATGTAGGATACGGTTTAAATGACCATCCTTTTTTCAGGAAAAAATAAAGCAAAATTAATACTAACATTGAATCTAAAACTAAAACTAACAACTAACTATTTCTGTATCTGTTCCTTGAAATCACAAGCATTCAGCATTTGCTTGAGAAGAGTCGGCTGGCCGACTTCCAACTTTAACTATCCTACGAAAAGGAAATCTGCAAGAGCTGGTGCCATTTTCTTAGCAAAATTAATGATACATTTGAGAGTCATGCACTGGCTGTGTGGTTTTACCAAATATGCCCAGTAAGAATCCCAATTCAACTTAGTTAATCTTTTGATTGATTCTGCCTTTTCTTGAGCCTTCATCTCCAGCCTGTTTGCAATTGTTAAGCATATATACATACCATTTTGAAGATATTTCTTACAATTACCACTGGTTTTAGGATTCAAGTTTTTACTTCTTTGCCTCTAATGTTCTTTCCTACAAATTTCTGGGCTTACAGTTGACTGAGCAATTAGAGGCTTTCCTTTTCAAGAGGGTTTGCTTAGTGATGCACGATTAGAAACTGCCTCCGTTTCTTAATCCGAGCTTGCCTGGTGTGATTATTTGCCTCATGCATGCTTTTTGTTAGCGGATATAAAGCTTAAATTTCGTGAAAATAATGATTCCGTAAGTTCTTGACCCTGAGTCTTAAATTGTCTATTTTTTGATGTCAACGCTGTCCAATACCCATTTAACCATGTCCGTGTAGGGAAGAATCTTTGGCCTCGCCACTATCTGGTGCAAGAACGAGCAAGCTAGCGCTATAATAGATGCCTCAGAAGACCCACGTGAGCCTGCAATAGCTGTAACCTCCATTATTTTGGGATTCTCTTCAAGTAGACTATACATGCCTTCCCAAGTAGTAACACCAACGTCTCTATTATAGACGGTGTCTGTATACAAGGGCGTCATTTCTTTGTCTTCAGAACTCGGAGCTTTGCCTTTCTTTCCCATAATATCCTGAATACAACTTTGTATAGTTCTCTGTACTTCGTTCCTGCAGTTTACAAGTGAGGCGAGATAAATGACAAGGAAAAGGTGACGGGAAAGATTTAAATGTCGAAGACATATAAAATATACCTTCTTACATGAAATGGCTCTTCAATAAGCATAAAACCATATTTCATTAACAATTGGCAACTAACTCATTAATTAGCATTAAAGTGCATAACCAGGTCTCAGATTATGGAAAAATCTTTCTCGAACAATAAGCCCAAAAGATCTACGATGAATCAATTTTGTGATTTCCTTCACAATATCGCATATCACTATGTCACAATATCGCAGTATCACTCTATCGCAGTATCGTTGTGTCACAGTATCGCTGTGTTGCAATATTGCAGTATCGTTGTGTTGCAATATTGCAGTATCGCTCTATCGCAGTATCGCTGTATCGCAATATCGCAACATCGTTGGAGTGTAGCATATGACAATCATCCGTTAATGTGTTTTCTATGAAATGCAATTTGCGATATGCACCATCAGATATTGACGGTTTGAGGTTTTTCAGCGTAAGTGATATTTGAGGCATGCGATGCGATATATGTTTTTAATATGTAGTCTCGCATCATGATCTCGCAATCTTAGAATTTGGCTTGTAAGGAAGTATCCATTATCCTTTTTAAGATGTGATATTTCTTCAGCAGTGATTTTATCTTACCTTATCATAAAACTTAAGTTTTTAAAAATTTTTCAAAGGTATTCTCCTAAGTTTATGAAGGTAAGTTTTTATTTAAAAAATAAATACAAGTACTAATTGATTTTTAAATTTTTCGGCTAAGGGCCCCCACTTATCTAGTATTAATAATAACACTAAATAAGAAGGGGGGTTGTTGCTGGACACAACAATTGGTGATTCACTTGGAAGAACCAGTTATCTCTGCTTTTCTTTTGAATTTTCTGAACTTCCAAAACAGAATTTTTTTCCAAAAAATTAAACTTTATTATAGAAAGACAAAGTACATTATGCTTTTACCTATCAATGATATTTTGTTTCTTCTATTTTTAACTTTGATTATTTACTCCCTTAAGCCAGTCCTTGTATCTACATCAGTCACTACTTGGTTTATAAAGATAAAAACAAAGCCTTCTCTGTAAATAAGTTTTTAAATATGCTCATTTGTCGTAGGTAGAGCCTCTGCTGCCAGCGAGCGTTTACAGCCTCGACAGGGATACCTGTTACCCAACAATGATCCTGTATCCTACTTAGAGAAATATACAATTTTCAAAGAGAAATCCATATCCACACTTATTGCTTTCATTTTATTTTTACTCTTAAAAAACAATGTCTTGGTTTGATAGCCAATTTATGACAATGTCATTCACTTGATTTATAACTTTGCTGAACAAGCTGGCTCATGATGAGACCCCTTGTCTTTTGATTGCAACAATCTTGAGTCATTGCCCTATTGTAGTATGCAGTATTGGCAAAGTCAGCAAGCTGTAATATCTATGATCATGATAAGTCGGCTCGTGATGAGACCTCTTACTCTTTAAGTTAAAGTGTATCTTGGATTGTTCTCTGAACGTTGTAGTTTCCTAGGTGGGGAGGAAGTCATTGTTTCCTTAAGATAGCTCTGGATGACAATGGTAGTGTTTTTGGAAAGAGCTTTTCTACAGAGAATCTTCGTTTTGTTATTGATACCTTTCATTGGACTGATACAAAACAATTTCCCACTAAAGGTCATTTTTTTATCAAAATTTACAAAGTTGAAACTAGTATCATTTTTAGGCCTAGAGCCTTTAACTGTATCTTTGAATAATAATGATCAATTTTCTAAAAGAATTTTATTTATACAAGTGAAAAACAAAATCTAAAAGAGAATTTGTGTATTTTTCGTAAATCCAAAATGCAACCATTTACAACTGGTTTTATTATGGAAATAAAAACTAATCTACAAAATAGAAGAATGATATCTTATGGAAAATATTTTTTGAGGATCTATCTGTTAACAGGTAAAGAATCTCTTTTTCCTGTTAAATCCTATAACATAAAAGTGGACGGACCTATGACTTCTGTGATTTGGAAAGGGCCAAGCCACATTCGTTGAAATTTCGTATGTTTCCCTTTTTCCTCATGAGCCTTGTCCCATTTTAAAACTAGATCTCCCATCTGAAAGTCTTTTTTGGATATCATGTTTGAATCAAAAGAGGCTTTTACTAATGCTTGGTGATGAGCATGAGATATTTTGGCCTTTTCTCATTGTTCTTATAACTTAATTATTTCCAGTTGCCTTAGTTGTAAGGAAGAAGTTGGTGCTTCATCAATATATTCAACTAAGGCAAAAGAGGGAATTGCTAAATGAGTTGGAAGAACCACTTCTTTCCCATAAACTAAATTAAAGGGAGAAGTGCCAATGGAGGCTTTCTACGTTATTCGATCTGCCCATAAAGCATATATTAAAGACATGCCAATTTTTGTGATTTTGATCAATGGTTCGCTTAATGATTTTGATTAAGTTTTTATTTGTAGATTCAGCAAACCCGTTCCCCTGTGGGTAATGATTGGCAGATTATTTAAGCTTGAAACCCCTTTTGAGTGCAAATTCAGTCATCGCATTACCAGAAAAATATGATGCATTATCAAACATTAAAGCAGAAGGCAACCCAAACCTGGTGATTATGAACTAATCTATGAACTCGACGATGTGTTCAGCATTAGCCGTCTTGAGAGGAACTGCTTCTACCCATTTAGTAAAGTAATTTGTTGCTATAAGGATATATCTATGCTATTTATGGGAGTGAAGAACAATCTCACCTATTATGTCCAATCCCCATTGATCAAAAGGCTACTCAATGTTGACTGGTTGCAGTGGCAAGGACGGTTTCTTTTGTCTCGCAGCAGCGGTTTGACAAATTTGACATTTCCTTACGTAGTTATGCGAGTCTTTGAATAATGTGGGATGGTAATAGCTTGTGCGTAGGATTTTATGTGCAGTAGCGTCTCTAGCGTAGTGTCCGCTTGCTGACCCATCATGGAGTTCCTGCAAGACTTTTTCAGCTTCAGATTTCTCAAGACATCTAAGGAGAATAGAATCATAATTTATTTTAAAAAGAACATCGTTCACGAGTTGATATTGTTTGGCTTTCAACCTTAGAGCTCTTTTCTTGGTAAGATCGAGGTTTGAGGGAGCATATCCATGCTTTAGATAAAATATGATATCAGCGTATAATGACTCAACATTGTTTAGGCTTACCTCGTACATTTGTATCTCTACAGATGGTGTTTTGGAAATAAGCAATGCTCCAGCCAGCATTTTGCAAAAGCCTTGACCTTTTACAATACTTGTTGGTTTGATTTCTATGTCATATTCCTGTAAGGCAGTAACCCAATTGGCTCTTTTCTCACCCACATCTTTCTATACTAAAAGATTTCTTACCGCTGGAAACGGTACTATGATTTTTGTATGGGTTTTAAGGAGAAAGGGTCTGAAATATTTAATTGCTTTGAAAACAACATAAGCTTGTTTCTTTACATCTGAATAATTTAACTCAGCCCCCTGTAAATTTGAACTGAAAAACGAAATTGGAGCTTCTGCCTTGTCTTGATTTGCTTGAGTGAGTATCGCAACATATGATCTATTAGAGGCAAATGTATATAAAATAAAAGGATTGGAAAATTTTGGAGTTGCTAAAGATGGAGCATTAACAATAGCTTGTTTGATTAGACTAAATGCCTCGCCCCATTTAAAGTTTGAGTTCTTTTTAATCATTGCTTGTAAAGGAGACACGATTCTTGAAAAATCTGGAACAAATCTCTTTACAAAATTAATCTGGCCAAGGAAAGATTGCATAGCTTTCTTGTTGTGAGGTAGGGGTATTTCAAAAATCTCCTTGATTCTGTTAGGATCAATATGAATTCCAAATTTTGAAACTATGAATCCAAGAAGTTTTCCTTCACTTAATGCAAAAAAAGATTTTTTCGGGTTAAGTGAAATTCCATACCTTTGACAACGTTGGAAGATTTGTTTTACATCTCTAAGATGATTGCTTCATTTCTTGGAATATACAGTTATATCATCCAAATATATTACCATTGATTTGTTAACTAATCCCTTGAAGGTGATGTCCATGGCTCTTTGAAATGTGGCACCAGCGTTGATCAGACCAAAGGGCATCTTTTGATATGTGTAAGTGCCCCATTTGGTTCTGAATGTGGTTTTTAATTGATCATCAGGATGAACCAACACTTGGTTGTAGCCTGAGAAACCATCTAAGAAGGACATTAATTCTGATCCCGCGACTGCTTGCAGTATTTGCTCCATGGGAGGGAAAGGAAAATTATCTTTTTGGCAGGCTTTGTTAAGATTCCGAAAGTCAATGCAAATTCTAATGTCTCTGTTTTTCTTTCTAATGGGAACCATATTGGAAACCCATTTGGAATGTAAATTATTTTTTCTTTCAATAACTTATTGAGTTCAGATTTGATCTGGTTTTCTAGATTGGGATGGATCTTTCTCAACTTTTGCTGAATAGGTTTTTCATCGTTTATCATTGCGATATTATGCTGGATGATAGAAGTGTCATAAGTTTTGAGTTCATCGTAGTTCCAAGCAAAGATACTTTTGTATTGTTTTAAGAGAAGAATATAAGCTAATTTTTCTTTAGGAACTAGGCCAAGGCCTAGGTTGATATTCTGTGGTTTGGTATCAGTTCCTTGATTTACTAATTCATAGTTCAAAGTTGAACTTTTCAGTTTTGAATTGGTAGATCTTTTGAATCGATCTTTCAAATCATAAAGGTCTTATAACTTGACTACTGACTTAGGTATAGCATTATTAGTGCTATCTTGTTGCAATTGTCTGTCATGTTGGTCCTCATCAATTATTTGATTGGTGTAAGATCCTTCAGATGTGAGGAAACTCACGATATCAGGATCGTCGTTGAAAATCCTCCAATTGGTAATGTTATCAGGAATAGATGGTCTAAAGATTAATTCAATTGAAAACTGATCAGGGCTATAGTCTTCAGAAGGAATGAGCTTGGAAGCTACGTTAGATAAGAGGTATGCACTAGCATTCGGGAGTCTTGGAATTGATGAAATATTAAATTGTATAAAGTGTTCAATCAGATCTTGAACTAAATATTGGTAATGTTTTAAATAACCTGATAAACAATGTATAGTATTGCGTACCTGTCTGATTAGACTTTCAGAATCTCTGAAAACTTGAAGATATTTGATGTCTAATCGGATTGCTTTGTATAATCCTTGGACTAAGGCCTCGTATTCTGTGGTATTATTGGTGCAATCAAATTCGAGTCTACAAGTTAGCATAGTTTTATTTCCCTCTAGACTGATTAACACACATCCTGCTCCTGCTCCTTCGTTAGACTTAGAACCATCAAAAAATAACTTCCAAAATAAAGATTTATTTACAGGACTATCTAAAAAATTAATACATTTAGAACTATCTATTTGAGAGAAATTTTCTACTTGAGATAAAACAGAATGTTCTAAGTAAGGTGAAGTATGAGCATTAAAATTTCCTAGGAAAGAATCTACTGAATAGTTTCCAATAATGTTATTGTTGTATGCTACCGGTTCATTCTCTCCTTCCAGTTCTGTTACTATGTATTTCTGGTGTCTTTCTCGCTCAACTTTTATTTGATTTGGTTTACCATTGTAAGGGAGCCACATATGCGACCAATCAGTTGCAAAGTATCCATGAAGTTTTTCTGACCAATCTCTGCTAAGAATTAAGCCATAAAATTCCGAAATATCAGCAACTAAAATGTCGATAACTTGACATACCTTTGGGTTAGATGACAGCCTTATGGTAACCTGATTTAATTCACTGATCACTTCAACTTGCGATTGATCTAGCTGAACTATGCGCACAACATATTTTTGCGGTTGAACATTCAACTTTGCACATATTGATTTTGGTAAAATATTTGATGAAGCTCCAGAATCCACTAAGCAATTATGCAATTTTTTATTGAAAATTTCATAAGTAAGAAGAAATGGGGGAGTATGAGATCTCGACCTTCCTCCAATTAAAGCGATATCATTTGGATCAACTTTATTAATCACATTAGTTGGAGGTCTTCCCATTTCATGGGAAGCTTGCGAGATTATAGCGGCGGGCAAAGGTGCAGCTGGTACAGCATGTAATTCCTTCAAGAGTATCTTTTTCTGGTGTTTTAACTTGCTCAATTGGTAAAAAGTGATGTTAGCCCTAGCCTTTTTCATGTCTTCTATGATATTATACTCCATTTCATTCGAAACGATCAATGTTTTAGATGGAGTTGATGAATCTGTTTGGACTGGGCTAGTTTGAGTCGCTTTAGGTGTTGTTTTCTTGGCTGCGACTTTATCCTTAGTCATCGAGCTTGCGCTCTTTGGCTTAGGGGTAGGTTAAGGAGGATCAAGTTGATTTCTACTTCGAGTACTAACCAGGGATGCCTCTTGATCTTCTTCATCTAGAAGGATGAAATCCCACATACCTTGTACCTCTACAACTTCTTCTTCATTGGTATGTTCTTTAGTAGCAATCTCCTCTTCTTCTTCTTCTGATTCAACACTTGTGATAGCATTTGGGGGCTTTGAATCGATAGAAGGGTTTCTTCTATAAGGTTTGTATGGCTTTTTAGAAGAATTTTCTGCCACTTGTTTCTTAATGTCGACCATCTCGTTAGACATGGTTTTCAAAACTTTTTGTAATCCTTCTAAATCGAATGGATCTTTTGATTGTTTTTTCTTGGGATCTTCCTTGAAAGTAACCTTCTTGGATTTGCATTCCTCTATTGCATTTTTCTTTTCTAGGGCTATGATATGTTTCTCTGCTGCTATGGCTTCCTTCATATTGTCTGCTAAAGTTGTTTTGTTAGCCCTATCAACAAAGATTTCTATGTTTGATGGTAAAGCAGAGATATACCATTCACTTCACACTTCTTCGCTAGGCTTGGAAGTAGCAGGAATTTTATTTAACAGTTTATTGAAATGTGAATTAAAATCTTTGATAGGTTCCTTTGACTCAGCCCTAAGGTTAGATAGGTCGTTGATGAATGTCGCCGTAGACCTATCATCACCGAACTTAGTCATGAATTTTTCTTGGAAGATATCACAACTAGTGATAGATCCAGATGGTAATGAGAAATACCATGATCTAGCTGCTCCTTGCAGAGTATAAGGAAAAAGTTGGACAACAACGTCTTCATTTGTAACTCCATTGAGATTTATGGATAAAATAAAGTTATTTATATGTTCTTCCACTAACATGCATGGTTCAGGATTAAAATTAGGCAACCATTTTTTAGGATGGGCCGGTATCTGACTCAAGGGTGCAGGCATTAAGACTGCCCCTAGGTTATTCCATGGAGATTGGGCCAACGCTGAACTACTAACAGAGGAAAGTGCAGAAGATGATCCCTGCGGTTGGGAAGGTGGGGATATTATGACTCCAGATGATTGAGAAGGAGATGTGGAAGTACCAATGGACTGATGGACAATGATCTAAAGTGGAGGAGTGGATGGTTGACTTCGAGGTGAAGAGATTAAGATGGATGATGATGATGAAAGGGTCTCGCTATTGGACCCTTTAAGTGATTTCCTTGCTTTCTTTCTTGTGGGTAGAGGTAACTCAGTTGGTTGAACACCAAACTTTTCGCTCTTTAATCTGGTAAGAGGATGAGCAGGTTTATATTGCGAAGTCACGCTATCTTGAGATTTATCAGATCTTTGAGGAGATATAGAAAATCATTGAAGTTTGTGAATCAAAGATTCAACTTCAGGAGGTTCAATAGTAGATTGTTCTAAAATGTCAGGGTTTGTAGCAGCGGCTATTGTTCTTTCGACTTCTAGCTCTGGATTTAAAGATTCCAAATGCGATGGAGAAGTCGGGGGAGATGGTGAGGGCGATTTACTCTCAGAATGGTATTTATATTTAGACTTACTTGTCATTCACAGTTTGATGCCCTCCTTCTAGCACCAAATATGTTGAAGCCCTGAAAATCAGGTCTACAACAAGGGGGATACCCACCCGGTCTCAACCTTGGTTAGCAACACCTTTTCCGTTTGGTATAGTGGGTCCGACTGGGAATATGGGACCAGTTTCCCAATTTATGTGTGTGTGTGTTGAGAATTGATATTTCCTTTCTAAAAGTTCCTAAATGAAATGCTTTTATTCTAACTCTAATCTAATGATATGCAATTGTATTCTAATAAACAGAAGTATCTAATTCTACACTAACCCGGGGTGTAATCTTTCTGTTATGTGATATAAAATGATTTCAAATAACAATCGATAATAAAGATCATTCAACTGTTATGAGAAAAGAATTCAATAGAGATAAACCACTTCATATAAAAAGTTAGACGGGACAGTTGTGAAAAACATATCGCATAATAAGCAACTCATACATTAAGCATAAATAAATAGCTATCACCATACAAGAGTGCCAAATGATAACTTAGGCATTCATGCATCAATATATAAACAACTAAACATGAATATCACTTTAACACAAAGGCAGAAATAGTTAAGAGATAGAAGTACCATTTATAACTAGTTCTACTCATGAGCTTCAAGCGATAATGATTTATCTCTTCTTAATCCAACATCCACCAAGAGTACAAAAGTGCAACATCAGTAGCAGATATTAAATGTAAATACAATAAATATTTTCCATTCATTATCAAAACCTCCTCGGTAGGGTGCAAAAGTGCATTTCTGAGGACAAGTTTTTGAAAAATTTCAGGACCCTTCTCTAAATGCATGAGAAGGGTTTAAATACTACTAACTAAATCTAAAAATAACTTATTACAAAAATGTAGGATACAGTTTAAATGACCATCCTTTTTTCAGGAAAAAATAAAGCAAAATTAATACTAACATTGAATCTAAAACTAAAACTAACAAATAACTATTTCTGTATCTGTTCCTTGAAATCCCAAGCATTCAGCATTTGCTTGAGAAGAGTCGGTTGGATGACTTCCAACTTTAACTATCCTACAAAAATGGAATCGGCAAGAGCTGGCGCCATCTTCTCAGCAGAATTGATGATACATTTGAGAGTCATGCACTGGCTGTGTGGTTTTACCAAATATGCCCAGTAAGAATCCCAATTCAACTTAGTTAATCTTTTGATTGATTCTTCCTTTTCTTGAGCCTTCTGTCTCCAGCCTGTTTGCAATTGTTAAGCATATATACATACCATTTTGAAGATATTTCTGACAATTACCATTGGTTTTAGGATTCACGTTTTTACTTCTTTGCCTCTAACATTCTTTCCTACAAATTTCTGGGCTTACAAGTGACTGAGCAATTAGAGGTTTTGCTCAACGATGCGCGATTAGAAACTACCTCTGTTTCTTAATCCGGGCTTCCCTGGTGTGATTTTTTGCCTCCTGCGCGCTTTTTAATAGTGGATATAAAGCTTAAATTTCGTGGAAATAATGATTCCATAAGTTCTTGACCTTGAGTCTTAAATTGTCTATTTTTTTATGTCAGCGCTATCCAGTACCCATTTAACCATGTCCGTGTAGGGGAGAATCTTGGGCCTTGCCAATATCCGGTGCAAGAACGAGCAAGCTAGCTCTGTAATAGATGCCTCAGAAGACCCATGTGAGCCTACAATAGTTGTAACCTCCATTATTTTGGGATTCTCTTCCTCAGGTAGACTATACATGCCTTCCCAAGTAGTAACACCAGCGTCTCTGTTACAGGCGGTGTCTGTATACAAGGGCATCATTTCTTTGTCTTCAGAACTCAAAGCTTTGCCTTTATTTCCCATAATATCTTGAATACTGCTTTGCATAGTTCTCTGTTCTTCGTTCCTGCAGTTTACAAGTGAGGTGAGAATAATGATAAGGAAAAGGTGACAGGAAATATTTAAATGCCAAAGACATATAAAATATACCATCTTATGTGAAATGGCTCTTCGATAAGCATAAAACCATATTTCATTAACAGTTGGCAACTAACTCATTAATTAGCATTAAAGTGCACAAGCAGGTCTCGGATTATGGAAAAAGCCTTCTCAAACAATGAGCCCGAAAGATCTGCGATGAAGCGATTTTGCGATTTGCTTCGCAATATCGTAGATCGCTGTGTCGCAATATTGCAGTATCACTCTATTGCAGTATCGCTGTGTCGTAATATCGCTCTATCAGAGTGTCGTTGTGTCGCAATATTGCAGTATCGCTCTATCGCAATATCGCAGTATTGCAATATCGCAATATCGCAATATCGATGGAGTATAGCATATGACAATCATCCGTTAATGTGTTTTCTGTGAAATGTGATTTGCGATATGTGCCATCGTATATCGGCGGTTTGAGGTTTTTTAGCGTAAGTGATATTTGAGGCATGAGATGCGATATATGTTTTTAATATGTAGTCTCGCATCGTGATCTTGCAATATTAGAATTCGGCTTGTAAGGAGGTAGCCATTATCCTTTTTGCGATGTGATATTTCTTAAGGAGTGATTTTATCTTACCTTATCATAAAACTTAAGTTTTTAAAAACTTTTCAAAGGTATTCTCCTAAGTTTATGAAGGTAAGTTTTTATTAAAAAATAAATACAAGTACTAATTGATTTTTAAATTTTTTGACTAAGGGCCCCCACTTATTTAGTATTAATAATAACATTAAATAAGAAGGGGGGTTGTTGCTGGCCACAACACCTAGACAATCTAAAACACTGGTAGATATTTGAAGATGATGAACACTTGAAATCTTTTCTGCAAGTTGTACATCAATTTTCTATTCTACAAATTGATGAAGGTAGATCCAGAATAAATGAAAATACAAGTGAGAATGATACTTCAGATTTCAGTTCACAAATTGTTGATCATGATATTATTCAATTGTCTAACAATTTTATTCCCAAAGACTTGATATCTTTAGAAAAATTGTTTGATCAAAATTATGTCCTCTGAAATCTTCAATCCATTTCTTCGGAAAAGGACATAGAAGAAATTAACATTGGAACAAATGATGTTGTTAAATGCATAAAAATCTATGCATCTCTAGAACCTGAGATTAAAACTCAATATCTTAAGTTACTTCAAAATTATATGGATGTTTTTGCTTGGACCTTTACTATTCTAAAAACTTATGATACTTCATTAATACAACATAAGATCCCTTTGAAGCCAGAAGTAGTACCTTATCAACAAAAACTTAGGAGGATTAATCCAACCCTTCTACCAACTGTTGAAAAGGAAATTAAGAAAATTCTAGATGCCCAGATCATTCTCCCTCTTAGATATTCTAATTGGGTTGCAAATTTAGTTCCTGCGAGGAAAAATAATGGAGAAATCAGACTTTGTGTGGACTTTAGAAATTTGAACAAAGCATCATTAAAGGATAATTACCCTTTACCCAAAATGGATCAGTTACTTCAAATGGTTTCAGGGGCACAAATAATTTCTATGCTTGATGGTTTTTCAGGTTATAATTAGGTGAATGTTGATCCAGCAGACAAGGAAAAGAAAGCCTTCACTACACCCTCAGGTACATTTGTATACGCTAGAATGCCATTTGGCTTATCAAATGTTGGAGCAACATTTTAGAGAGCTATGGATGTGGCTTTTATAGGTTAGGTAAACAAATTTGTGGTTATTTATCTTTATGACATTACTATTTTTTCTAAATCTAACCAGAAACATCTAAAGCACTTGATCAAGGTTTTTGAGCGGTGTCGGAAATTTGGGATATCATTGAACCCTAAAAAGTCTTTGTTTGCTATCAAAGAAGGAAAACTATTGGGCCATATAATCCCAATGGAAGGAGTGGTAATTGATCCCAAGCATGTGTTTGCCATTGATACATTGACCTTACCTAGAAACAAGAAAGAAATTCAAGCTTTTCTGGGTAAGATTAATTTTTTAAGGACATTCATCCCAAATTATGTAGAGATTGTAAAAGATATAACTGACATGCTCCAAAAGGATCATGAAGTTAAATGGATTGTCTCTTCTAGGAATGCATTTGATCATATCAAGAAATCTATCTTCGAAGCTCCCACCTTCGCCAGCCATGATTATACTAAACCATTCAGTATCTTTTATTTTGCCTCAGAAACAACCCTTGTTGATGTTCTATTACAAAAGAATGAAGATTCTCATGACCAGCCCATAGACTTTTTCAGTAAGGTTATGAGAGATGTCGAACTTAAGTATGACACAATCGAGAAGCAATCTTATGCCCTCATTCAAGCCCTGAAATATTTCAAGATGTATGTCCTACACCCACCTATTACTGCTTATGTTCTTAATGGTGCTGTAAAAATCGTTTTAAATCAACCTGACACTGATGGGAAAAGAGGTAGGTGGATCACTCATATACTTGAGTTTGATCTAACTATCAAAACTACAATGCTAGTAAAAGGCTAGGGATTAGCCAAGCTTGTAGCAGAATCCAATTGCAAAGTTCTTGGAATCAATTCTATTTTAGAAGTACAAGGGAAGAATCCACAAGAACCTTTTGTCTTTGCACAAGGGAAGAATCCACAAGAACCTTATGTTCTTGCACAGGGGAAGAATCCACAAGAACCTTATCTCCTTGCACAAGGGATAAATCCAGAAGAACCTTATGTCCTTGCACAAGGGAAGAATCCACAAGAACCTTTCCTAATTTTACAAGGGGAGAATCCACAAGAGCCTTTTGTTCAACCTGAAGAAAAGAATCCACAAGAACCTTTAACTTCAAATCATATTAGCCCTTTACATATTGATGACAAATTTCTATTCTCAGACTGGTATCAATACATTGTAAATTTTCTACTCCATTTTGAATGCCCAACATCATTTTCCAAAGCGTAGTGTAAAAATCTTAAATTGAAAGTAGTCAAGTACTGCATCATAAATGCAAATTTGTACTAGAAAGATCCACTAAATATTTTGTTATTATGTTTAATAGAATCAGAAACTGAAGGAATCATTGATCAGTTTCATACAGGATTTTATGGAGGACATTATGCTTGGAGAGAAACAACATACAAGATTTTAATGGGAGGATTTTATTGACCAACATTGTTCTTACAAGTGGGGGCAAAGGTCAGAGGTTGTGTTCCTTGTCAAATGTTTGCTGTTAAGCAGAAACTAGCTGCTCTTCCATTAGTACCATCAATAATCTCAGCACCTTTCCTTCAACGGGGATTAGATTTTTTTGGAGAGATCCATCCTACTTCAAGTAATCAGCACATATGAATATTCACAGTAATAGACTACTTCACTAAATGGGTGGAAGCAATTCTGGTAAGAAATGCTATCGATTCAGTAGTAAGTAAATTCATTGAAGAAAATATCTTATCTATGTTTGGTTGCCCAACTCAGATTGTCACAAATAATGCAACAACATTATCTAGTGTTAAAATGATAGAGCTTTTCTATAAATATCAGATTCTATTACATCATTCAACTCCATACTACCCTCAAGTTAATGGCCTCGTAGAATCCTCAAATAAAAGTATGATAAAGGTAATAAAAAAGACCCTAGTAGATCATAAAAAGAGCTGGGACTCTCATTTAATTTATGTAGTATGGGCAAACAGAATAACTCCAAAAAAATATACTAGGAAATCTCCTTTTCAGTTAGTCTATGGGAAAGAAGCATTTTTTCCCACCAATTTGACTTTCCCAGTTTTAAAATTCTTGCAGGACTCAACAGATCAACCTAATGATTTTTCAAGAAGGACAAATCAGATTATTGAACTAAATGAAAACAGAGATGAAATTTAATATAAATTGAAGAAATATCAGAATAAGATGAAAAGCCTATTTGACAGAAGAGCCGGGGAAAGGGACTTCACGAAAGTTGACCTAGTTCTAAGATGGGACTCCAAGAGGGAGGAAAAGGGAAAGTATGGTAAGTTTGATAACCTATGGTTTGGTCCTTTAGCAATTGTGCTACAAAATCTTGAGGGACTATATTCCACTTATCCTGTAAATGGAAGGTTTCTCAAACATTTCATTGAATACTAACAAGTTGGAATACATTTCATTGTAAAAACTTTGGTTTCTTTTACTTTTTAAGCTATTAGTGAGATTTTTTACAACAAAGGACTCCATAGCCTGAGGAGAAGGCACATGGATCTACAGGTTCTCTGCATTCTACAGGAGAAAGCAGTCCCCAGTTGGAGACAATGCTGTAGCATTTTTTGGTTTTGATAAGTTCGAAAAAAATAGACAAAAAATGAAAATGTATTTACAAAATGTTAAGATAGCATATGGACAAGAAGAATATTTAATAAAAAATGTTAGGAACATATTTTGATAAATACGTCCATATCAAAGAAAATGTTAGGGTAGATGCCCTAAAAAATGAAAGTAAAATAAAAGGTTAGGTTAGACAGAAAAGAAGAAGAAATCAACTCTGAAAGTGTTGCAAATCTAAATGCCACTACTTTGCTCTAAATTTAGTTTGAAAAATAATAGTTGTGTGCAGTTTGTTTAGATGTTGCACTAGGTTATTTTATCCAATTATAAAGTTTCAACATAATTGGATTTGTTTTAAATTAATTCTCATAGGTAGAAAATAAATTGGCTAAACAGTTTAATCTGAGCCAATGGAAGAAATAGGGTATAGAGATAGATTGTTCATAAAAAGAAAATATTGGGTTTCTAGTTCAAATGCACTCTGGAAGGATAAGTAAAAATGTTAGTAATAGAAGGGTAGGTAGAAATGTGAAATTTTGAGATGCTAAAATGGTTATTTCCTAAATATCAAAACATTGAAGGCGGGTAAGCATCACGCAAGTTCCCTGTGCAATACTAATGTCAACCATTGGATGATTGCTGATTGTTGACCGTGGGATCAATATCGCATCACATCATTCATGAGTGAATGAACCTTGGGCGGAAGAAAGTGCGATTTGCGATGTCACTGTCAACCATTAGATCTCGAGAGAGGAGATCAACAATGTAGAATCAATTGTTATTCAGTTGTTGTTCAATTGCTGTTTAGTTGTTGTTCAGTTGTTGTTCAATTGATGTTCAGTTGTTGTTCAATTGTTGTTCAGTTGTTGTTCAATTCCTCTTTAGTTGTTTTTCAATTGACCTCCTGCATAATTTTTTGAATAGCCAAAGTTTGGACTTTATGCTATTTCATTCATATGTTATCACTTCATTCATTAAAACACCCGGACCCATAGCCACCGCGTCTTCCTATCTTATCGCCACCCCACTGTTCATTCCCTGCTCACACGTTAAAATCCCTCCACCTTACCTCTCATCCCTCACACTCCTCCGAAATCATACAACCCACACTCCCTTTCGGCCCTCATTTTTTGTCCGTAGTTTATCAGTGGGGGGGCTGAAATGGGCAGTCTTTAATACTGCCTATATAAACCACAAAAGTACCTTTTAGTCTTTCGGTACTAAAAATCCCAAAACCACAAACCGCTCTGTCTTACCCCCAAACGTGGTATCCTTCATAGCCATTACCACCACCCCACGTCACGTTCACTTCATATTTCCTGTCCAATCATTTGCTGCCTATACATTGCCCATTCATTTCCGCTCCCTTTCATTTATAACCAAATGTTC
The DNA here is from genome assembly GCA_000404065.3 of Pinus taeda. Lineage (NCBI taxonomy): Eukaryota > Viridiplantae > Streptophyta > Pinopsida > Pinales > Pinaceae > Pinus > Pinus taeda. The sequence goes on along the minus strand of APFE031546885.1, from coordinate 161,227 downwards.
GTTCATTAACCCATTGGATAATTAATGAACTTTCAAATGTTTGGCGCCACCTTCCCACTCCATTTTCCTCTTTATAAACACTGTGTCATGCATTTCAAAGGTTACATAATTAACTTCTATGTCCGAGAGTATTCTTCAAGCCCGCCTGCCCAACATCTCAGCCACTATCCAACATTCTAGTAGCCACTTGTCCTGTTCGCAAGCACACCTTCTAGGTCCACTTGTCAGTTACCTGTCTCCACTTTGTTAACTCATTTTACCATTTTGTCATTTACAGTATGGAGTTTCATTTGACAAAATTCCTCCCAATGGAAAAGTAATTGCAGAAGTTTCAAATCCTCTAATTCAAGCACAGATTAATTTCCACCATACTCCATTAGTTGACAAGGATTGCAAAATCATTAAGAATTCTTCTCAATTTGATTTATTTGAAATTTATTGTTCGTGGGAAGAATAACTAATTGACCAAAGTGATGAAATTGGGCTCTGGGAATCCCAATTACCTCACGATATTTTTCCACAAATACACAGAGCTCCAGAGTTCATGAGAGAATGCCATGAATCCTATGATCCCAGCCAGAGAGCCATTATCTCACCTATTGGAGAAATCCACTGTCCTATTAACGCTAATTCAATTGAGAAAATGTTGTAGGCCCCTGCCACTACACCAACTCATCCTTTTCCTCATGAAAACTTGATAGAAGCTTATAACAAATTGGAATTTACCAAGAGATCTGGGACCCTGGAACTATTTTTAGCAATTGGTAGTCCTATACTAAAGAGAAATCCCCCTTATGATTCATCTATGTTTCCTGATAGAACCAGGAATATTACTACTATCCTATCCTATTTGCTTGGTTATCACTCTGATCAGTCTATCAATGAATCCATCCTTGGTTTCTTATCCATGTTTTCTTCTGATTCTAAGCTTACTGATATTTATGATTTCATTCATTTCATAGTTGAAACCATACATGAGCAGTTTTTCAAATGTAACACTGAAGAAGTATTTAAGTATGCTTCAGTATTTGTGTATCTGTTTATATGTTTTTAGGGGGACAAATTCCCATTTTCTTTGCAGAAACTTGATGAAGAAGGAACACCACAATCAGTGATTTTCTTGACTTCAATGGAGATGAAGGAGAAAGAAGAATTCACATATAAGCAGTTCATAGAACTGTTTATTCATCTAGCCCTCATCCTTATGAGCAACACTCCATTACCAAGGATCAGTGAAGAGATTGTCAATGAACTTTAGATCATAGATCAAGCTGCAACAGGAGATTGGTATTGCTACCAGAACTATACATAAATTAGGGTTTTTGGCTGTGAGCTTCCACCCTACAAATTGCCAAAGTACCTCCCTGTTAAAATATTTGCACTTGAGTACTTTAGGCAAAGATTGAATGTAGATGAAGTACATTTTGTAGCTGCCAAAAAGAAATCAAAATTTAAGCTCAAAGCTCAAGTTGGTACCTTCATTTGTAATCTCAGGGCAGCACGGGAGGAAGCTGATAAGCTGCTAAAAGAAATGAAATTTTCTCTCAGCTTCTCTAGGTCATATGACCCATTGGGAGTCATCTCCAAACTTAGGGTGGAAAATAAATTCACACCATATCATCATACAACTAGGCCTGAGATAGAACAGTTCAAGAACCAGTTGGAATGGATAGAGAATACCCTCCAAGAGGCTGAAGAGTAGGCAGTCTCTACATAAAATATGCAAACTCCAATTGCACAAGAAAAGACAGCCAAGAGAGGGAGGGAAGAACAATATTCACCTCCAACAAAGGAAACAAGCCAAGGCTTCAAGGTTTTTCACTAGAAAAAGAAACAAAGAGTCTCTATGAATGTTGATTCACAGTCTGGTGAATAATCTATACAATCTCCAACTTAGTCTACAACTTCTCATGAACAACAGATAGTTCAAACTGTTGGAGTCATTCCAGAGAATAAATAAGAAAACATATTCCATGTCTTTAGTGAAATCAAAAGAAGGAATTAAGAATTGAAGTTGAATACCTATACCTAGTTCTGGAAGCATTCTTCCAGGTCTCAAGCCAGGCTTCTTTCAGTCTTTGATTCTGAGAAGGGGAAGATGCAAATGGCTTTCTTGTAGGCCCAAGTTCCTCAGCCCAGGGCTGCAGCACAATAGCAGAAACACACTTCTTTTGAATTTAATGTTAAGGATGTCCATCCAATTGATCAAATTGAGATGCACAAAAAAATTGGACAGATGATTGCTTCAACCTTAACAAACACTGCTATGATTTTGTCAAAGATTTAGGTTACATTGGCCAACATTCAGTCACAGTTAAAGTTGGAGAAAGTCTCCTCATTAGCAAAGGATACCAAGATTCCGTCTTTAGAAAATCTAGTGCTAACGATGGGATATGATCCCTCAAACATAAATGCCACAGAGGATCTCATTAAGAAATAGAACAATGAGGTTGCAGCACTAAAGAAAAAGATGAAACTACCAGCATCTGAGCATCCAATGACCAAAGAAATCGAGGAGACAGAGACTCAAAAGTTAGATATGATGAAACTCATCATAGATCAGAATTTGCAAATTAAAAAAATGGAGGAACAAATGGAGAAATTGGTTAAGGAGAAGGATGAAGCTATCAAGAACATTCAAACTTCAGTGGATGTAGTCTCTCTTGCAGCAGTTCCCATCACTACAGTTTCTACTACAACCACTACATCAACAACACGTACAACAAAAGGAGCTAAATAGCTTACTGAATCTGTTCAGAACCTGTCTATCCAAACACGATAAATCATTAAACTAAAGGATGAACTCAAAGAGTTACAACTTATGAAGTTTATAAAGACAATTCACACACAACTGAAACCAACAGACTCAAAGGCCAAGTGGAAATGTTGAATAAAGAACTCACAGATTCTTTCATAGGAAACAAGTTGGGTTTAACAAAAGAAATTTTGTAGGAAGAAATCACAGAGGCAATCAAGGAGATTTGGCCCTCCGTTAATATAATATTCAATCAAAAAGATCTCTTAGAGAAATCTTAGGAAGCAGTTGAATCCATAACTTGGCAGTTGGAGGATATGCCAGAGACTACCTCTGATATAATCAAATTTCTAAATTCCAAGGATGACTATGAGCTTGAGAAGTTAAGGATAAGTGACAGAACTACAACAATATTAAAAGTAAAGAAGATTATCACTAATAGAAAGCTCAACCTTCAGCTACAAGAAAAGTGTAGCAATGTTAACAACATGGTTGAGAGATTCTCCAACAAAATTGAACCTTTGATCATCAAAGGTTTTCGTTCTATTATGGTTATTAATGATAAATTGATGCCAATTGAAGACTATGTAAAAAAGTTAACAGAGGTGGGCACTCATGTAGCTTCAGTAGCCAATATCAAAGGATCAACAACACCAACTCTCATAGTAAAAACACTCGAGGATTCTTTCTTCATCCTGGATGAAATTAAGCATATATTTTTGGTAAAACCCACTTTTACTAAATATACCAAGATGGATGAAATCTACAGGAGGGTAACAAAGATTTCTATCCTAGATAAGAAACACTGGGAAGAATTAACAAATTTACTTGATTAAGGATTATTGAACAACATTGAGTTTTTGAGGGAACAGTCAGCTAGCTTCAACCACTTTTCAACTTTTTCAATGATAGTCATCAAACAGTGCAACACCAAAGCAGTGCGAGATCATTAGACAGTTTTATTTTTGATTGTGTAAATAATCTATTTTTGTAAAAGTAGTTTAAGATATTTTTCATCCTACTATTGTATAAATAACTCTCTTCACGAGTTATTAAGGGCTGCACCCTTGAAGAAGCATTTTTAGACATCTGATACAATTAATCTTTCTGGATCATTAATATCAAGCAAAGGATTCTGAATTATGTTTTGCACAGTTTGTGTTTCCTATAAGTGTTTCCAGTGTCATTCACTATGTTTTTCTTCATATACATGTGTCTTGGAGAGATAACTAGGTAGGAGTAATTGTATTTCAATATATTCCTATAAGCTTTCTGAAGTGATAATCTATAAAGAGAATGAATTAATGGACTATTTGTTTAATTAATTCCATCAAAATTAATAAATCATCAACATCTTTTGTAAGCTCATGTGTATTTTCTCAAACCTGTAAACATAGTTTAAAGGTTTTCATACTTATGATTATCTAGCTTTCAATTTGAAAATTGTGGCAATCATATTACTTTTTTGTTTCTGCTCATCATCATAAAACCTATCTCACTGTGTAAATATTTATTATAGCCCTTTGCTGAGATATTGATATTATTCAAGAGGTTAGGCACATCAGTTCTATATCTGTTTCATCCATTGATCTCCAAAATGAAAACAAAACCCCCAAAACATTTATCTTAGATGCTCTGGCATAATAGATGACCATTATTATCTGAGAGGTACAACAGGAGGGACGATAAAGCAACTAGAGAAGCCCTGCTGAACAAGGAAGGGCTCTGCAAAACTGAATGGATCATCTGGAGGAGACGTGCATGTTATAAGCATTGCGATCAGTAGGAACCGAACCCATCAAATCTTCAGAACTACATCTGAGGCCGTAGCATAGTAGGTTTACATTCGAGAATGTGGGGGGCTACCTAAAGGGCCACCCCCTCATGAGGTTTGAAACATCTCAAACACACCCGGGAATCACTGGTACAATCTATTGCATCACTGGACCATCAAGTGTATAGATCATGAACATGAAACGACCAAGTCAAAGGGAAATAATGAGACCCTCTACTCAATCCAAGGCACCAAACAAGGATGGAACCTGGAACCAAAATACACTTCCCTCTAGGCCATTCTTTTGGAATAAATGAGGTGATGTCGGTAGAATAGGGCCCACGATAGATGAGGCAATGAAGATCCTCAACTAAAGCAAAAGGGAAAATAGTAATGTGACTAATGGACTGACACAAGGGATAATTGGGAAAAGTGGGACTGAGGGACCAATAGATGACTACCCTTGTGAGAGCATAGAGTGCATGGTTGACCTAGCAGCAACTCACTCAACTCCGGAGGGGATGGGGACAGTATGACTGGAGGCCAAAATGGGCAACACGGGGTCAATGGTATGCAAATATGGATGGAATACTGTGACATGATATGATAGGACAATAAATAGACTCCAATATTGCAAGGGTGACTCATCACGAATTCTCTGAACAAGGGTGACTTGATGACACTACCACATAGACTAGGCCTGGTGGGGAGCATGAAAACATGAGAAAATGATGGTTACTCATGACGAAAGTCTTCATTTGGTATGACAAGTATTAAGAGGAGGTGGACCTCAAATTACAAGTGTTGCTTTATGACAAATTTTGATTTTGAGAGGCAACAAAGTGACTTTTCATGGAAAAATGGTTTCCTGGTCAAGTGCTAAATCATCAAAAACTGAGGAAGACCTATTATAGAGCTCAGTGAGAGATTTCCAACAGTATTGACAGTTCATCAAACTGAGCTACGGTCTAGTAGCAATGGGCGTTAGAAAATTTGGAGATTTTTCTACGAAAGGATGTTTTCACTCCAATTTGTATTCATGTGCTAAGTGAGTTGTGGTGAATTTGGAGAGGAGGAAAAGGCCCTAAATATTCTGGAAATTGTAGCAGAAAAATGACCATCGGAATCGGGATCTGTGATTTTCAGGCAAGTGGCCTTACTTCTTTAAAGATGGCCTCAATTCTTCTTGGAACAATGGTTCCTCGTGAAAAATTAAGGGAAACGAGAATGAACAACTAGAGGAGGTCTAGAATCATCCTCACCCACTAAGTCAAACATGGGGACTATGTGGACATAGAGTAGAATATTTGAAGATATGGTATCAAATGTCTATGATATGCGATGTGCATATGGCTCATGGAGAGGTTGGTAGGACAAACTATCCAAGAAATGGGAGGATAATCGACCATACCTAGATCTAGTGGGATCTAGGCTAAAACTTAATTGAGAATATTGTCACGGGAAAATCCATCATGCCCCCAAGCATGGGATGTTGATCTGGTATGCAAAGGTGGGAATGATGCCCCCCTAGCAGGAGGAGTTTTTATAGTGCCATTGTTTTCCTAGTGCTTGAAAAAGGGATTCAAGCATCTTGACCCAACTTGGCACAACATCCTCCAAAGGGGATGTAGGGGCCTATGTTCCCCGAGTATGCTATGGGCATACTGGATGTGTATAGAGTTTTGGGCTCGAAACACTTTTATGATACATAATATGATTATGCATTTTATATGACAATGATGGTTCACCATTTGTTTTTTTTATCGTTATCTTATGTGGTATACATGTGAAATTACCAATCTAGAATGTTGTTTGCGATGGTATCTACATAGTGATTTTGGGCTCTAGGCACATGATAGAATGTGATGGTTTCAAATTCATGTATCAATAGCTTAACTCAGATATTTTCTAAATAGGACTTGGTTATGCACATGATACACATCATTCAATTGCATGATAAGGAGCAAGGAATCTAAATGAACATGAAGATCAAGGATGAGATGAGCGAGGGCATTGACTAACAAACCTATCACTGCATCATATTAGACCTAATTATTGGTGGAAGATCCAATGCACATGCCATTTGAAAGGACTAACGTATGCAAGGGGGTTGAAACTGGCCCAGGCTACTGAGGCTAGATTCTGAGAAAAGCAACTTGCAATGTCGACATGACCGATATATGGTGTGGATTATGGATCCATCTGAAAGGTGCAAAATACTACTGATGAGTTGATGCAATCTACCTAACTTCATTGAAGAATAAAGACACGCAAATAAAAAGGGATGTGCTATGAGAAAAATTTATTGAGGTAGAGCGCATTGGGAGAATTAGAAAGGAGATGGCCTTCAAAATTCTCTAAATAAATGCCCCCTTACTCAAGGGAAGGGGTAATTAGGGGTAGACATAGCTTCCATGGTGTCCTCATCAAGCTGAGAGATGGGTAGACGGGAGGAATACTAATTAGATGATGTAGCGACATTACTTAGTGCATCAACGTGAGAAATAAGGTTCACATATGCATCATCTTGAATGGTAGACGACGAGCTAGTAGATGGAGGATCTACGGATGTTGAGACTTGGGATTCTGTTGAAAGAGGTTCGAAAGAAGCGTGCACAAAAACCTCATAAAGGTTTTCCTGTGAGGAACTCAAGGATGAGGATAGGTAAAGGATGGGGCCTATGGTGTCTGTCATCTCAATATTGGGGGATTGATCACAATAGTGGGGCTAGAGTCTCCCTATTCTAGTTTACTTATGGTACCAGAATCCATAGGTAGAGGAGTACATGCTCCACTACGAGTGGCGTTGTATTGCAGATCACCCCAAGGAAATTGCGAAATTCATCGAGACGAGGGCAACAATGGGAATAGTGACCGGGAAGATCACATAGGGCACAAGGGTTGTTTGTGTGCAACATTTTGAGTTTCTTAGGTGGGACCGATAAGTTAACATGGACTTTCAAAATATTCAACTCAGGGAATGCTTCATGAACCAAAGGTTTAAGTCGAGGAAGTTTAGGACAATTACGGGTGGCATGCCTAACAACTTCACACAAAGCGCACATATGTGACAGCTTTGGGGCTTTGGGGGTTGGAGAAGCTTGGGTAGCCTTGTCCTTAGGTTCATTCCTCTTTGATTTGCCACCCTGTCTGGATGCTTTCACAATAGGAATGGGTTCCTGTTGAGGTTGTGATGGAACTGAAGCAGCGGCAGGGGTTGTAGGGACCGGTTGGACCAGGGTCAAAGCATGATAAGATCTTGGCTAACCAGGCGGAATGCTTGCTGGGGGATCATTGTACCATATTGGGATCCCCAAAGTCACTTTAGGAAGGACCAACGAAGCCATGACAGAGATAGAAAAGGTTCCTGAAGGAGGAAACAAGAATGGTATATGTCCTGCAGGGAAATTACCTAGTGGAACAACTCTTGGATGGTTAAGACCTGGAGGAATGGTTCCTGGTGGGAACATAGGAGAGGTACCCACAAACGAAGGAGGTCATGGGTGAGTGGATCGGGATGACTTGGTTGAGATGGTAACAATAGAGTGTTGAGGAGCTGGCTATTGATTAGAGGTATTGACCTCGTCAGAATCCATCATGAGGATCTAGTAGTTACCAAGACCAGAAGGTTAGGGGGGATGGGTTGCTTGACCTGGCTAAGGTTGAGTAGCAACAAATTCTTGCTGAGGGAAAGGATTTGTAAGCACTATCAGTTGAGATGGCACAGGATTCTGAGGTGATTGTTGACATCTAGAAGCTTCTTGAGCTTCCCATATTTTGCGCATCTGGGGTAAGAGAGGACACTCATGTGTATAATGGCCATGTACACCACAACATGCACAAGGCTTGTTTGTATGAATATCCTTGTTCTGCCTGGGCTAGCTGCCTTGTTGCTGGTTGTTGGTGTTAGGCTAGTTCCCCTGGGGTTCACTAGATTGGTTACCTTGATTACCCTGGTTACCATTGTTACCCTTCCCCCTATTCTTTTTCTTCGAATTTAGGGGATTGGTAGCACTCTCCTGTGAAAACACTTGACATTGAGGGGGCGGTGGCTGCTCAGGTTGAGGATGCATGGGAGGCTGCGACGCTAATGCTTGAGGGGCTAGAGCACTAGGCTATGCATAAGGAGGACAATTTCGTAGATAGGTTGGGGTCCTAGAAACATGTTGCTAGCAATGGGGCATAAGCGTTGGAGGAACTGGTGCCCCCCTTCGGGTAGCCATAACTTTGTTGAGTATATGGCAAAGAGTGTGAAAGGGATCCAATGATACCGTCGGCGGCGGGAGATTCCCTTGGTGCATTTGCACTTCCAGGATGAGGGAGGTCTGGAATGACGGTATAGACATAACCGGATTGTGCATAAATCAGATCATATCACAAAGCAGTTTGGAGAGCTACTTCCTCGGTATGAGGAAAATGGGACGAGACATCTTTTCCAATGGGATATAAAAGGCTCCTCATAAACCAATCTAGATAGACACAGCCTTTGAAATGTGGGGCACGACATGTGCTCCTCCTTGGACACCACTCTTGAACATGGTCAGAAAGGCGAGTGGTAGAGGACTGATAGAATGTGGTTAATAGCTCTGTACTAGTGTCGTACTGGAGAGGTAACTAGAAATATAAAAAGAATGCTTTAGCAAGTGTTGCAAAAACGGAATGAGATGTGGAGGGTTGGCCTATATACCATTTTGTATCATCTCCAATGAGCATGCGTTGGAATAGTTGAAGACGAATGGAGTTAGATATCATTTTGGGATTCAACTGCGTTAGGCTAGTCATTCAAGTATGACCATTTCCATGAGAGGTAGTCATAACTGACTAATTTCTCATGATTTTTGAATAGTTCACTTAGCACTCATTGCATCGGGTGATGCTCACAGGGGTGAAGAAGTGGGATTGAAACTAGTGAAATGTGGAGAACGAATCACATAGCATCAATCATCACTTCCAGAATGGAGTTATCGGTTATGGAATTAGACAAAAAACACATGTGGAAGGAGCATAAATGGTTGGTAGGATCCTCTCCAACATTACCCTCAAGCTTCGGGATGTCTAGGGGAATCTTAGTCGGCATAGAGGGCCAACCAACATCATGGTGTATGGGGTTGTTTATCAAATTGTTAAAATCTCGTAGACTTAATCCAACCATAAAGGGGAGCATGGGGTTGTCAGAACAGGTCCTGGTACTATTCCGCTTGATGTGACCACCGGGATAGAACTGGAGCCAACACTAGGTTGGGTTCTTGCACCAGCTATGGGTCCAGACATGGTGGTGATATGTGGTGAAGGAGGTTTGGAATCAGATGAGGAATTAGAGAACTAGGAGAAGAGTCGGTATGGGGACTCGGAGGGCTATAAAATCAAACTCGATGGGTAGGGGTAATATGCCCAAGCGGAAACTGGGGGTGATGGCCTGACAGTCTCTATGACAAACGCCTAAGCGGCATAATGGTGTTAAGACCCACGTGACATGAAAATGGTGAAGGGAGATCAACAATATATCTTTGTCTTGATGTGGGGAGATAAATTTATTATTTTAAGTCTTGGTTTGGTGGTTTAAAGCAAGTGCCCTTCGCTTAAGGTGTGCTTGTGTGTGCAAGTGTATTAATTGATTAAGCCTAGATCGTGTTTGTAAACAAGAAAAAATCTTGCTCAAAATAAATTGAAATTAATAACAGAAAATGAACAGCAAAGCAATTAACTAAACCCCACCCAAAATGGGTTTACAAACATTGTGCTCGTTGATGGCTAAACCGATGGAAAACAAACTGAAACAGTTAAGATATTTGAATTTCGGTGTGACTGGGATCAAGTGACACTAAGCTACTGGAAAGTAGTGCAGCAACAACAAAAGCCAGAGAGGAAGATTGCTGCAAATATATAAGGAGATGGGTGATACACCTAGGGGAACCGATGGGACCCTAAGGTAAATGACTAAACAAGTTTAAATGTGAAACTATGGATGGTAACAACCTACCTTAACAAATATGAAATAAAAGGGTACTGACATTCTCTGAAGAGATCCACAAGAAGCAATGGAGTTGGAGACAAGGATAAATAAAGAGATGAATATTTTCCAAGTAGGAATAACTCCAGGAGAAACGTTTCAAGAGAAATCTACTCAGCTAGGTATTAAAATACATTTTATTGTCATTTTTTTCATGTGTAAGTTTTGGACATAAATAAAGGGAGTCAAGGAATTACGTCAAGGATGGTTATGTCAGAGATAGAGGTTATAATTAGATTTCCAGGAAAAAATATATGGGTAATAAAATTAGAAGATCCAACAACAGATCTTATGGGAAATTTCTACAAATACTCAATGCAAAATATGCAAAAATGAAGGGTATATTTCTCATGAATGTAGGATCAACACAAGATGGTTAAAGGAAGAAGGTTTCTATGCTAACTTAAGGAATATTACTAAAATATGGTGAAGGAAACAATAGAAACCAAGCATAGGTCATACCACTTAGATATAGTGCATTGATGAAAGCTTATTTAAGTATATGTATGTTTGAGATGAAACTTAAAGAAGTAATAATGTTTGAGATAGATGTAGATATATTTACTAAATTTTAACATAGATAAATCTTTGAAAAGTTTAGATAAAAAATGGGAGTGATTCCTTCACCACATGAAGGAATGGCTTACTAATCTCAGTTAAGGAGTATATCATTGGCTTCCAAACTACTGACAAGGGGAATGGACTATAACCACATGAAAAGAAGAATTTGTAAGATTTTAACATTTCCACAAGAGGAGAGCTCATTCATAGGGGGATCAAGTTGATAGGTAGACGCATGAATAGTTGTGACACATTGGCTCGGTAGTAAGTAATCACTAGATGAGAAATAATTTTTAGTGGGTCCCTCTTCCATCAATTTCAAAGGGGGAGATAAATTAGACATTGAGTAATGAGAGAGAAAGGAGATTCTGGACTAGTAGCTTGATAGGGGGAGTTATGTCAGTACCATCAATGACCATCAATGTTTGGTGATGTTTCCATCAATGACAAAGGGGGAGATTGGTGGGCAATGTCATGTCATTGATGTCAAAAGAGGTATGATACCTAGGAGATCATTGAGAATTTGTTGAAGTTATGATGATAAAATAAGTATGCAGAAGGTCTAGTTGGATAGTCCTCTTTGAGAGCTTTCCAATGTTACTACACTTGGTCAAAATCCTCGAAAATGAGAATATAATCCTGTTTGAAAGTGCAGATTTGTGAAAAGGGATCAAACACCAAATTTGTTAAAGATTTTGTAGCTTCAAGGAAGATCCACACACTTTTGTGAAATCAATAGTGGATGAGCACATGAACATGTGCAATGTTTAATGAATTTAACCACTGCGCAATGCTGGGTGAATCAAGTGGTGATAGACGGTATATGGTTGATACATGGTGGATGGGAAAAATTGTGCGATAGTGAATGGAGCTTACACTCCACACACCCCCCCCGCCCCCCAACCCCATGCCTTCCAACCTCCACCATGTAAAATATTTCTAACCAATAAAAACATGATACATCGTTGTGAAGTGGATGACATGGACCCTTCAATGGTTGGTTAACACATCATGTGGATTGATGATGTAGCAAGTGCACCCAATGGCTAGTTGACATGTGGTGACATGTGATTGGTGCACAAACGATGATGTGGAAATAAAAATTATTCAGAAGAACAAAGATGATGCTACGAGCCACGCAACATGCCTAGTCAACATTTTTGGGTCGTTAATTGGGAAAACATTGAGTGACACATGGCACCAATCATAGAGTTCCATGTGGCACATTGAAATCACACTACCGTCAACATGCGATCAACCATGGACCCCTAAGGACCAGGTCACATGGCATAGTCATATGGAAGAAAATGGAAAGCCCAAGGGGCTACCCTAATCATGGTCTAAGCACTAAATACAATTGCATTAAAATTTATATATATGCCCCATTTTGGAATTAAAGTTAGCCCCAATTTGAATTAATGTTAGTTTGGTGGCATCCACACACACACACACACACACACACACACACATATATTGGTGCAGTGGAATGGTGTGGCAAGTAATTTGGTCTGAGATATAATGAGGATTGTATAGCACATTGATCAAGCACAAAGGTCTTCAGCTAAAAGGTCATGAGGTCGAGTCATACATCCATAGATACATAGATACATAGATAAATACATATACATATACATATAAATATACACATACACATACACATACAGATAAATATATTATATAATATATATATATATATATATATATATGTATGGGTGTAGTGGAATGGTATTGCAAGGAATTTGGTTTCGACTATGGATTATTGTTGGCATTTGGCTTCGATTATGGCTTATCCTTGGCATTTTGTTTCGACTGTGGCTTATAATTGGAACTATGGCTTAAGTTGTGGCTTATCATTGGCATTTGGTTGTAGACTAGTTTTGGTCTATCGTTTGATTCACATTAAAATAATTTTTGATGGATGGAATAAATAAAGAGCACGACAATAGAGTTCGTATTGGGTGTGGTTGTGTCGCATGAGGTAACTAGTTTGAATCATGCCGGACTCATAAAAAAAAATTGAGGGTTTGAAATATATGTAAAAAAGAGAAGTGTATTTTTTTGAACTTGAAAAGTGCATTTTGTTAAATGATGGGATGCGTTATGTCTAGTGCACACTGAAAAATGCATTATTTCAACACTTTAATTTTTATTATGCTTTTGGGTTTTTTTTGAAGTTTAAATTCATTCTAAAAAATAGGTTATGATTCTTTTGACTTAAAGGGCTAATATGAAGAGTCACAAAGATGAGTTATTGAAGGCTCAAAGTTGAATTCTTCTCTTGTTATTGTTAATTTCTCGGGGGCTTGTGTATAGGTTCAAATTTGAGAAATAAACTGATGTTGCTATTAATTATTAAGAATCCATTTTTTATTACATTGATATAAACAACTTTGATGGATATGTGTGTGTGTGTGTGTGTTTGTTTTTAGATTCTGGATATACTTTGAATGATTGTTAAAAGTGGTCCACTATGTTTTGGCTAAGGAGGTGGTTGCCTCCATCAAAGTTTGGTGCCTCAACCAGGTTGGAGCCTACAACAAGTTGGTGCTTCAATATTATAGAGGTGGGTGCTTCCATCAGGTTGAAGCCTACATCAGCTTGGTACCTACATTAGGTTGAGGCCTATAACAAGTTGGTGCTTGCATATTTTTGGGGAATGGTGCCTTCAGCAGGTAGGTTCTTGCAAATTGATGTAATAAAAGATTGAAGAAGTTAAGAAGATTTGTGGTTTTCTCTTGTAAGGGTTTCCACGTGTATTTGGTGTTCATGTTTATTGATGTGATGATTGATTTTATTATTGCACTCTTATGGTTTCAGTTATAATGAATTGTGAATTTTTTAAAGTTGATTAAATTGGTCGTTACACTGATTCAACCCTGCCCCCTCCCCCCCCTCCTTTTATCATAATTCAACTCTTCTCCCTCCCGCCCGCGCTCACCCACCCCCCCCCCCCCCCTCCATTTTAATCATAATTCAACACCCCCCTCCCCCACCCCCCCAACATTATAACACATGGTTGTATTGAATATTGATAACTTGTGTGTTAAGGAAGTAGTTTACTCATATAGAGTTAACTTGGAACTTTGATTGCTTTTTTTAGCATATGGGTCTGTTTAAAATTATGCAACACCTTAGGGAACAAGGTTCTGAAATGCATGGAACAATATATTTGTGTGAAAATTAGGCTACCCATAGAAATTTCATTTAATTCAACTCCATTTTTCTCCTAAAAAGTATATATGTTTTCTATAACTCATTGTTAACCTGGTGTGGGAGGCCCTGTCATGTTAAGATTAGATATCATGTTAACCTGGTTTATTGATAAAGTGATAGTGGTGTTGTTCTATTAATCACTGTTATAGTGGCTATTATCATACTGGTGAAAACTCACTGTTATAGTGGAAAAAACTCATTGTTACAGTGGTGGAAACTCATTGTTACAATAAATGCAACTCACTGTTAGAGTGGCAACAAGTTAGAAAACAAAATTTGAAACCCCTCAAAAAACAAGCCAAAACCAATATCGAACAATTTCAAAGTTTTAACGTAACTTACCGATTAGATGACCAAAGAGTTGCTGATGATATACTCAGTGAAGCAGCATACAATGGACACAGATGTGCAAGGTATGTGGAGGAGCCATCATGTGCTCCATCAATTTTCATTGACAAACATCAACATACGTGGCCTGTTAATGAATGGATTGTTCTTGTGATTTCTATTACGGTTATCATGGTGGGAGTCCTATTATGGTTTTATTATTTCTTGTGATAGATTGTAGTAGCATAAGCAACCATTATGCCAATAATTTTTTATGTATTTATATGAGCTTTATTTTTTATAGATGGGCTCACTTTATTTTTTGGTACTTTTTTTATATATCAACACGTGTATGTAGAAAATGTACTTTTCAGTCAATGTTATTAATGGAACTACATTGTGATTATAATTCAGATGTCTTATTTTGATTACAGTTCAGTTGTGTATAATAGTTCATTTCAGTTCAATTATGTCATTTTCATTACAGTTCAGTTTTGTCTATTTGTTGGAAATATTGAGAAGGGTGGGGGAAGAATCACTATTTCTTTTTAGAAATGTTATTTTAACAGTTAACATCACTTTAAACAGAACCCAAAAGTGAACAACAAAAGAAATATTTTTATTATCAAATAGAGCACTCCAAAAGATGTTACAAAACAAGATCTTAGAATGCCTTCAACACCTCTTCACATTTTGAACTTCTAGTAATATTCATTCATTCATTATCCATGAGTAGCACATGAAAAATTTATACAAGTCTCTAATAAAACTCTAATGAGATCGAGTTCTTAAAGAAACCCATTCAATAACAAATTATGTGAGATACCCTTTGTTACAAGCCAACCAAGATAGCTTATAGATCAATCATGATTTTCCCTTTATACGTGGTTAAATGAAAAGTGAAAATGTGATATCTTGCATTTTTCCAATCCATAGATCCAACCTCATTTAAGGGACATAATTATATAAATATCCAAACAAACAATTCAATTGTTGTAAATTTGTCCACTATCAACATCGACGGCCACAAGATCAGGTGATTTGAATTGAAGCACATTCTGACATACATGACAACAACAACAGCTAAGCCTACAAAAAATGAAAATAATATGAACAACTTGCAAATCAATGAAGTTATCTCGGTAATCATGCAAAATTATAATATGCATTCAAGGATAGCTAATAAACTGTAGCTAATACTTTTCAAGCAAATTAATTTAAGGAGTGAGTGTAATGCTGCATGGGCCCACAAAGTTGCATGTAATCAAACTTTAATTTATTGTGATGGAAAATATCCCCCTACCACAACAACAATGAACCATTGGTGCCAAAATGGCCGGAAACCATTGTGGAAACCCCTGATTGTGTACAGTAGAAACATATATCTCCCTTGATAATGAAAAAAATGAATTATTGTTGCCAAATGGGCAAGAACAACTGTGGCAGAACCTGACTGTGTACAACAGAAACATATATCTCCCTTGACAGTGACAACAATGAATGATTGGTGCCAAATGGGTGACAACCATTGTGGCAACACCTATATGATGCCACATTTTATTACTGGACTCATTACCTCAACTCTTCCATTGTGTCATTCTCCCACATCGAACTATTGTATAGAAGAAACATAGCCATAGCCACTCTAAACTCTGAATAAGGATGGTAGGCTCAAATTTTCGCAGAGAAGGTAGTGAAGAATTACTAAACAAATTTCCACATGTTAAACCATTTTTTGAACAAACCGACTTGATAGAGTATATTCGTAGGTTTCAGGGGTATGCTAACATCATATCAATAGAATTTGTGATGCATTATAGGGAGGGTAGATCTGAGGTAGCAGGGACAGTGGTGCATCCGATAAAAGAAGCAATTTCATAAGTGACAGGGTTACCTCAGATGGGAGAGGCAGTGGTTTGCACCCCGAAAAACCCAACCTAATGTTGCATGGTAATTCTTGAGGCAGGTGAAGATCTTCAGAAGATAAGCACATGATTTGATAAGAGGGTATTACCACAACCATGGAAATATGTTTCATTCCTTGTCCAAATATTTTTCATGTGTGAAGTGTTAGGGTCCTATATTAATAGGATTCCTAATTTTGAATTGGCTATAATTAATCTTGTAATATTGTACATACCTTTGCTTTTTTGCAAATGTTTTCCATATTAAAAAATAAATGTAAAGAGGGTATGTCCTAAAAGAAATATCAAAGGACGAAAAGAATAATAAAAAATTAAAACAGTGAAAATATATGAACCCAAAACAAAAATAGATCAGAAAGTGTGCAAGTCTAAGTTCCACTACTTTTTACTTTATTGTGCAAAATAATGGTTGTGTGCAACTTATCATAAATGCCACAACCCATGATAGTCAAACTGTTTAATCTTTACTACTTCATGCTTTAAATTTCATGTTTATATATAGAGAATAAAGATCTAGCCAAATTGTTTAATCTTGGCAAATGAGTAGTTAGGTAGAGAAATAAAATGTGCTTGTAAGATTAATTTGAGCCATTGGAAGATATAAGGTTAGAATTAGATAGTTTACTTTTCAAAAGAAAAAGGAAAGAAAGGGTCTGCTAGCTAAAATGCACCCAATAAAGTGAAGAAAAAATGTTAGGGTAAGTAAAGGGTAAGTAGAAGAAAGGTTGCAGAAGTACAAAGTTGATTGAAGCATAAGCACATTTATCATGCTTAATCATATGTTTCAGTGTGCAGGAGTATTTATGAAATTGAAAGGATGTTCGCAAGTTGATTTGGATAACTTTCCCTCATTCCATTTCACCCCCACTACATACTTACTAATTTCCCCATTATCCCATCATTTCCTCAGAAAATACCCTTTTCCCTTCATTTTCACCCTTGCCCCTTGGTTTCACACATTTCCCTAGCAATTTACCCTCCAAACTCATTCTCGTAACCAAAAACCCCTTTTCCTAGTGTGAAACCCATTCCCCTTATTAATTTCCCTATTTTTCTAAAAAAACACTAAAAACCCTTATACTAAGTTTAAATTGCGCCCCCACACCCCCCCCTCCGCGCATTACTTTATTAACACCCCCATTCCTATATTTCTTGGCATAATCCCTTTAACCCGCCACCCTGGTGTGGTTAACAAACACCGCCTCATTTAACCTTGGTTCCACTCTATAACCCATTCATTATATTTTAATCCCCACTTATTCATTAAATAATTACAAATCAATTGTAATTAATCCCCTGGGCCCTGCTAATATCTGCTCCTTTTCCCTCCATGCACCTCCACCGTGCGATAGCCATTAGATCTTGCACCTCCAGATCTGACGGTGCACATCCATATCGCGCAGACTCCCTTTCCGACATTTACCTGCCTGAGGACACACGAAATCAATGGTTTTTCTCAGGCGCCTTTTGATTATGTGGTAGCTCCAGGTGAATTCGCATGCTCTCAGGGAAATACAACTCGATTGCTAAAAGCGGTGCGATGGTCCCTGAAACCACCTCCCCACCGAAAGCTGAAACCACCCACTATTCATTATAAAATTCCACACCACATTCTGACCGTTGCTGGTTCAAAAGCCAAAAATGCTCATTTTCACCCTTTCTGCTTATTCGCTCTAAGAAAGCTTCCTAAGCCTTCCTTCGCCACCCTGAGCCTCTGCAACCAAATTTGATTGCCAACTACCTTCCGAACATGCTCCGGATACCTAATTCAGCCATCTAGTGCACAATTGAAGCTAGAGTACCCTCTGCAGCCACCATTGGAACCAATTGCAGCCTATACCACTATTTCCAGGTATTTGGACAAAAAACCAGAATGACCATCTCAATTTGAAAGCGTACAGTGAATTCAAACAGTAATTAATTAAATTTAATTAATCTTTCCCTTAAGTTGAGAGTATTTCCCCCAGAATACCTGAACCCCTCTTTTGTAAAGTGCAGATTACCCTATCTCTATAGTAGACCTATTCAGACTTCATTCCCACAGTCTGTGCAAGACCAATTCACACCTTTCCCCATAATATGGCTGCCCAGACCTCTCTGGATGTCAGACCTGTGTCAACTCCTCACCTAGACATTGACCATTTGGCCCTAGGAGATAGGGATTTCCAAATTAAAGACAATGCAACTCCAACCCTCCTTCTGAAGCTCCACTGTTGGAGTAAGGACAGATTTTTGAACCATGCAAATGGCATAAACCTCTGGGAATCCAATTTACCCAAATACACATTCCCAAAAGTTCACCCTTTCCCAGATATTGTACATTATTGTCATGCCTGTTATGTCCCTAGCCAGAGGGCTATTGTTGCCCCCAAATCAATAGTTGTTATTCACTATTACACCTGAGTCAATCAACCAAATGCTACAAATCTAATCTAGCCCTAATCAGACTCCTCTATCCATTGGAAACCTATTGGACTCGTACCTCACATTAGACCCATTGAAAATCAAGCAAATTTTCTAGAATTTTATCGTTGAAGACCGCCATACTCCTACAGATACCCCACCCTATGCTACCACCATTTTCTCAGAAACTGGCATACACATAATCACCATGCTCTCATGCATCCTAGGATACACATCAAATGAGCATGTGGATGAGGTCATCCTGGCCTTCATGTCCATTTTAACTCCAGGCAAGCCTCTTGCTATCATGTATAATTATGCTCAATTCATTGTAGATAGAATGCATGAACAATTCACGAGACTGCCCACTGAAAGTGTTTTCAAATGCTCTTAAGTTTTCTTTTATATGTTTTTGTATTACCAAATAGATAAGTTCCTTGTGAACATCCAGAATTCGGACACTAGGGGAAAGGAGAGATCATTAGTCTACTGGATACCCTTGGTCTAGAAGTTTTCCACAGCATTCACCTACAAAGACTTCATAGAATCCTTTGTGTACCTAGTCATGAACACGCTGACTTTTGACACTCAGCCTAGAATCAGCCAAGATGTAATTGGCAAAGAACAACAAGGTGGGAGACTGGTACCTCTACCATAACCACAAGGAGATTAGAATTTATGGCTACCATTTAGCCCCTTATAAATTTCCAAAATACCTCCTTATGAGGATATTTTCCCTTGAATATTTTAGACAAATCATCAATTATGATGAGGTACACTTCCTATCTATTAGGAAGAAAACCCAGTTCAAGATGGAAAACTAGTTGGGCCCATTCATTTGAGACCATAGAGAGGATGGACCAGAGGCTAACAACTTACTACAACAGATGAAATTCAGAAACAACTTCGTATGGCAGTATGACCCTCATGGGGTCATAAACAAGCTGAGACTTAAGATCAAAATGGCACCTTACATCCACCACCCAAGACCAAACATTGAATAGTTTTCCAACCAATATGAGTGGGTGGAGAACACATTGATTGACATGGACAACATAGTTGTGGATGTTGAGAACACACTGATTGATTTAGAAAAGCAATTTGACTAGAAATCTTTCTTGTAGCTTCCAGAAATAGGAGAACCAATGAATGTTCATCTTATGTTACAGAGCCTAGCCAATTAGGAGAAGAATCCTAAGAGGAATAGGGAAGAGGCATCTAGCTCTGCCACGAAGACTACTGATGAGCTGTTTGAGCTAAGAAAGAAGCCCAAGTTGAATCTTGTGTCTGAACAAGAGGAGAACATTGAATTAATGGAAATGACTGACATTGAGACAAGGGGGCAGAGAAGTAAAGAAGCAGCTGCATCAAGTGAACCACAACAACCATCAACCTCCAACACACAAATGATAGAGAGACAATAGAGTATGGAGGTTTCTTCCTTTGTCAAACTATCTGATAGGGAAAAGGATATCAAAGACAAATTCAAAGAAATAAAGATGAGGAATGAAAAGTTGAAGGAAAATACATATGCCCAATGCGTTGAGCTTACTCGACCCTGACATGAAAGGCCATGGATGCCTTTAAGCTACAAGAATCATTGCATAATGTGACAACCCAATACAAATTAGAGAAGGCCTCCTCAGAGGGCAAAGTTAACAGGATAAAATCGTTGGAGGACTTGGTTATTGAACTCAACCATGACCCAAGTGATATTAAGGCCACATAGAAATTAATCAACAAGAAAAATGAGAACATACCATCCCTCAAGAAACAGGTTGGTCAAAGAAATGGAAGAAATGTCCATTCAGACCACTGTGATGAACAAACTTAAAGAGAAAGTCACCAGCCTAGAAACAACTTACAAATTGGCCCAAATCATGCGGAGGTAATAACAACAAAAGGCCACAAGGATGACTAAAAGAATCAAAAACCTGGAGAAAGAGTTGACACTGAATAAGCCTCTACGTTAGGCTAAGGAACAACTATGGGCCAATATCAATGACTTTGTCAATGATATTTGGCCATCCATTTAGGTTATTTTTGAAAAAATTGATTTGATAATGCAGGCTACAGAAACCATTCAGAGAGTCAAAGAAGAACATGGAGATATTCCAGAGGAGGCAGCAAGGATCATTCATTTCCTCAACTCCAAGAACAAGTATGAGCTGCAAGAACTAGAGATACCTGACAGGACAAGTACAATTTTGGAAGTCAAAAGAATCCTCACTAAGAGAAATTTGATGTTGAACTTGGAGGATAAGTGTCAAACCATGCAACTGGCCATTGATAGGTTCATGGTTAAGTTCAAACTTTTGAGGCAAAAGGGATTACCAAATCCCTTAGTTATAAAGGATAAGTTAATGACATAGGAAGATTAGAATAAGAAGATCAGGGAAGTGGCCAAAGATCAGGCAAACACGTCATCCATGAAGGGCATACCAACATGCAAAGTATTATACCAAACTTTTGAAAGCTTGTTTTACCTCCAGCATGAGGTAAAATACCTTTTTGTCAATAAACCAACTTTTTCCAAGTATACAGAGGTAGGTGAGATATACCGAGAAATTCTCAATATCCAATTACGAGATGCCGAGGCATGGGAAAAACTCAATGATTTACTATAGGAAATAATAGTAAAAATATTAAATGTATAGTGAAAAGTAAAAGAGCATAGTAAAAGGGTATTGACAAGTGAGAAAGGTCCAAGAGTATCAGATGAAAGTGTATCAGATGAAAGTTCATAAATAAATTTGAAATCCAACGTGAAGACCAAGCAACCAAGCGGCTTAAAGGGGAAAAGATCAAAGAATAAAAGACAACAGAACCTAAATATCAGGGACAACAAACAACAGTTCAATCGTTGTCTCTATCTTCTTGCATGAAGATATTTCCTTTTCCTAGATTAGTTCTCAATGCATTTTGAGATAATTTGTAAATTATTTTTGCATAAATACTTCATAATTCGAAGTATTTAGTGTGTGGATTGCTATACATTTGTACAATTATTTTGATCTTAAACCTAAGGGTGATTGTACCAATTTTCAAGTCGACATACTGGAGCAAGTAATAAAAATATTACACTAGAGGATTCATGGGATGAGCTATTACAGTGAAGTATCTTCTTTGTCTGATTTTGTTACCTTCTTATGTGTTTCATAAACTTAATTGTTTTCTAAATTTGAATGAATTACTTGGAAATATCACTCAGAATTTGTCTAAGTACACTCTGTTTTTCATAGTTAGTCATTTATATGTTGTCCTCTGATACCCGGATTTGAGAACCCTTAGTTTCTCTCCCATCCCAGTTGACCTCTTTCATTCTCTTCATGATCCGACCTAGGGAACCCTTAATTTCTCCCTGGATCTGATTGGAAACCATTTCACCTTCAAGCCTTTAAGATTTGTTGTAACTCCTCTATCTTGCCCTCTAGGCACTTTTTTTAGAACCTAATCCAATCTTGTTTATTTGACATTTGACCCCATAGCCCAATGGTAAAAGACAACGCTTTTCATCTAAGTAAGTGATCCCACCACCTAAATTCAAATAAAAAACCAAGCAAAATCACAACGAGCCTAAAATTAATTAACTAAAACAAAGTTAAATCATAAAGAGAGAGCCCTCTCTGAGATTAGGAAGGCTAGGTCCTGATCTCCAAAAATGGTTTGTGGTTACCTCTATCATTTCTTTTTTTGACAACTTCAATTTTTTTTTGGAGTGATAACATGAAGGAAGGTATGTTGTTATTTATTACCAGCACATCGTGTTGTTATACCACTTGTGTCATGGAAAGTTGGTTAACATTCCTTTATTTCTTGCAAAACCCCTAGACCATATGGCCCGATCTGTGCAGAAATCAAGGTGGCCATTCAAAATGATGTCCCACCATTGCCTCATTAAAATTTTGGTGTATGGTGCACTTCAAAAGGAAGGGAGAACTTGGGATGAACTAGTTGGAAGGTCATTGCAAGTTGAAGCCGCTACCCCGCCAAAGGATGCCCTGGCAGCTGCAACTATGCCCCATGACCTCTCAGCTGCAACTTTGCCCCATGACCCCACAGCTGGAACTCCGCCCCATGACTGCTCGACTGCAAAAATTCCCACAGAACCTTTCCATATGGAAATCGAGCCACCCAATTTTCAAACTAGGGTTTCTAAGGATTCTACTACTAAATCCCCAATAGAAAGGAGATGAACAAGATAATGATAATGAGGTATAAATATTGGGAAGTAAACCTTCCACCATAAGGTTGAGAGGATACAAGAAACGCCCGATAGTAGCGCCAAAATCCAAGACGAACATGAGAAAGTGAGGTCGCCCTTGCCTAGTTCCTAAAACACTCGTTGTTACAGAAGAAATAACAGAAGAGTAAGAGCAAGAGCAAGAGAAAGAACATCCACAAGATGTATGATGCAAGAAGGAGTCATGGAGTAAGGATGAATGTAGCAAGGATACATGGAACAATGATTAGGCCACCTTGTTGACCTGAAAGAATAAGTTGATAAGGTTCCATGTCCTAATTCTCACTATGAGTACATACGACAGGTAGCCAAATGGTACTGAACAAAGGGACTTTCCTCAATTTCAATTTTATATGGGGATGATGTGGAGGATGAACCAACTGCACCGCCAGAATTTTCCTCCAACAATAAGGGGGACCAACCAACTGCACCTCCAGAATTTCCCTCCAAAAATGAGGAGGACCAATGAACTGCAGCACCAAAATTGTATGGGGATGATGAGGAGGACCAATCAACTGCACCACCTGAACTATATGGGGAAATGAGGAGGACCAACCAACTACACCACAAGAATTGTATCGTGATCATGAGGAGGACCAACCAACTGCAGCACATGAATTGTATGGGGATGATGACAAGGACCAACCAACTGCACCACCAAAATTGACAAAGAACCATGTTGGAATAGTAAGTACCCCTAGAAATATTCCTTTGTATATTTCATTGTTACGGAAGAATAGGATTCTCCAGATGAAGAAAAGACAACTACAAATCAATTCCTTTGTATGTTTCATTGTTACGGAAGAGTACGATTCTCCAGATGAAGAAAAGACAACTACAAATCAAAGTTAAAGCCCTAATAGATGAGCTGAGACAAAAAGAAATTTTTGATAGATTAAATTGCTTGGCCCAAGTTGTAGAGTCCATACCCATTGGTGTCATAGATATACCTTCTCCATGGGTCCAAGAAAATATACCCCTTGGAAAAAAATTGGGTGATGACATTATTGTGCAAATAAAGGACTAGAAGCTAGAGATAAAATTCACCAAAATCGCAGTTGTGCAAATAGAGGAACATGAATCAAAGATGAAATTAAAAATAAAAATAAAAATAAATAAATAAATAAAAATAAAAATAAAAATTGTACAAATAGAGGAACAGGAACCAGAGATGAAACTAACAGAGGATCAGGAACCAAAGATCAAATTGACCAAAGACATTTCTTTGTAAAAATAGGATGAGGAACCAAAGGATAAATTAGTCCTATGTATACAATCTTACAAGGAAAACTAATACCTTTACATTTGCATAAAAACTTAATTTGTGACCTTTGCAAGACATGGGAAGAATATATAAACAAAGCTAAAGGAGAAGATAAAACACAGTGGCTGAGCTAGAAAGCAAGGTGAATAATGTGGAGAATGATAAGAAATAACTCGGATAGATAATGGATTGTGTGCTTAGTTGTAGTGATCCTTCAACCAATTACAATGTGTACTTGATAGAAAGATTGCTGATGTTTAAAAAGAATGCTATCATCAACAATAATCCTTTCTAGTTTGAATACATACATGGTTTCATAAAAGAATATAGGGCTTGCATGAATCTAGAAAAAGACTTACTATGATGGAAAATTTTAGGGGCTAATATTCATAAGTGGGATAATTTTCCATGGTTTTTCCAAAAAAACGATTCGTCAATTTCCATTTTTTCCTAAAGGTGATTTGCCTAAATTTTATAGTATAAAATTATATTATCCTAAAAATCACCAAAATTTTATAGAGACAATATAAAGTCATTAGAAATTTGGATATCTTTAAAAAATATCACCAAAGTTTTTATTGTTTACATATTAGGGACTCATAAGATTCGCCAAGGTTTCTAAACTTTCAGATAAATTTCCATTCTTAAAATTTTCCTTGCTTGCTATGTGAATTGTACCAACATAATTTTTTGGTATCTCTTAACAAAAAATGGAATCCTAACCCTGGTGTAGGGGATATATAATTTCCAAGCCTTTGTATCATATTTGAGAAATTAGGGTAGTTCGATGGAAGCTCTTAAAATTTTTAAACGTAATTTCGAGAGAATTTTGTGGGTTGGAGGAGAATATGAAATACCAGTAGATGTGATAAAATAACAACAACAATTGGCCAATTCGTCAAAGGTAGTAGAGTATATTGCGAGGACTAGGTTGTAAACCATTGCATATTTCACAACCCATATTCAAATATTGGAAATTGTCGCACAAGAAGGATGTAAAGAAAGGTGCGATGCCTCGAGAAAAAAAACTTGAAATAAATATCTATTTACCTACCTAAAATTAAAGATAGCCTTAACAAGGGTTGATCAATATATTATTTCCATGGAATAATGTGGGAACAACTGGATCAATCTTAGATTTCACTATCCAATGATTTGGCTGCCAACAAGGATATATAAAAGGTCCTATACCCTGGAAAACAAAAAGAGTTTGAATACTCGAATGAAATTATGGAAATAAAGTGGTATCTTTGTCCTAGTGAAGCAAGACACAATGATTATTGTATGAGCAATATTCATGAAAATCCCCCTTCATTTTCAGATTCAGATTAACCCTTTTTCTTTTACTGATATTTGATGAGCCTCATCATTGGATAATTATATGGGTCGTAATTCACCTCCTAGCTTAGTCAAACCAACTATTCTCACAACTTATTGCATACTTTTGATTATATTTTGTTTATGAGATGAGTTAGAGTTGGATATTTTGCTTTGCGGTCTAATGTGCATTTAATGCAAGATTAAAGGATAAAAGAAAGGAATTTTGGCAAATACCTTGGCCAAAACTCGAATGCTTCAAGGGAGAGGAATTATAGGAGGCAAACCTTCCTCATTTACTACCCTCAATTTGAATATTCCTCCATCAACTCTGAGTGCAAAAAACCAAATCATGAGGACTAGAAGGCAACCGAGCAAGTGAAAGTCAAAGCACCAGTTTATCTCGAGTTTGAGAGCCGAGCCTCCCTAATTTTAAGGAAGTCATTGGAGACTTTAGACGTATAAGTAGAGAGGCCTAGGACCTCAGTAGGATTCATATTTTTGGATTGTAAGACTCTACTTTATTTTCGAGCTGCAAGACTTGTGACAATTTTTTATGTAATCCATGGTTTTGATAATAAGAATGAGTTTTGTTTTGAGAAAGCACTGAGTTAACTCAGAGGGCTGAAGCTCTTGGGTTAGGGCCCAATCCTAGCAGCCAAGGCTCCTCTTTATTTTACATGTATGCTAGCATATATTCATGGTTTAATCATTCATTTGCTCAAGTAGACACATTTCCATTACAACAGTATAGAGTAGATTCGCTGTGTTTTAGTTTGCTTCCATTTGTGTCTTCTTTAAATTAGAAGGTTAGCAAGGAGAAAAGGATCACCATAAGGTTGTGAGCAGGTGTCTCGGCCTCACCTCCTCCCTTTGGGACCATTACTTGAGGAAGAGACCCTTCAACAACCCCAAAAACACACATTTCTAGTTCTTGCATGTGCTTTGGAAGTTTGTCGTCTTGATTCAGTACTTGGTTCATTTTATCGTCATTGTTTTCCATCACCTTCTCTCTGTAATAAGATCTCACTCATATTCTCATTTTCTTCAGCACTTTCTCCATGCATAATATATGCGGAAGCTAATAAATCGAGTCTTAATCAGATTATGCCCATAGATTTCCTTACTGTCCGATCCACAACAATCCTGGCCAATCACCGTCAACCGTGTGCGTATTCATTTTAAACGTTTGACTTTAGGTGCTCCGAATCTCCACTGTCAATCTTCCTCACTCGATCCAACAGCCATCACGTTACTTGATCGCCAACTAGCTTGGCCAATCTCCATTGTTGATCAATCCCACATGATCCAACGGCTATCGCGCAATCTCGCGCAAATTCTTTCACGGGCGATATTCGCTTGAGAGCACGCGAGAAAAATGGTTTTCTCTTGCTACGTGTTACTCACTTAGGCTAATCACTTAAAATTTAGGAATTCCACTTGCAGCTTTGAGGGTACACAAGAAACTGCTTACCACCTACAAAAACCCACTCCATCATTTCGTATGTTTTCCACCCTAATGTCGACACATGACTTGATGTGGTCCGTTCATCTATTGAATTCATATCTCGTGATAAGATCTCCACCATTCATCTCTTGTTAATCTAGTTTGTCCATCTATTGACTTAACCTCTCGTGATAAGATCTCCACCATCCATCTTTCATTAATTCTGTTCGTCCATCTAATCACTTAATCCCTTGCGATAAGATCTCCGCCGCTCATCTTTCGTTAGTCCTGTTCGTCCATCTATTCACTTAATCTCCTGTGATACAGTCTCTGCCACTCGTCTTCCATTTATACTATTCGTTGATCCGACTAATCCAATGGTTCCCATGCACTGCTGCTTCATCACGTCTCCCTTCCATTGATTTTGATCTTCGATTGCTCTTTTGCTTGACTCCTTCCTGAACTTTGTTCTGCATATTCTTTAAATGTTGCCACTCCTGAGCTTAGATTTGGTTATTCAATCAGACTCCAACATTGTCTGGTCATTGCAATACTCCTTCTAGCCATCCTCAACCACCTTCCATCCACCTGTCACGTCTACAAGAACAATTAACTTGCATGCTTGATTTTACCAAAAAAAACCAAAAAAGTGAAGACATACTTAGTTTAGTTTCCTTGCTTACACAATAGTTTGGTTTGATGCTGTTTACTTCTATAACTTAGATAGCGACATTAGGTTAGTGTTGATTTAGCAATTCTGTCTAGCATAGTTGTTTAAATGGTTAATTACGATATGGTGTGATTTAGCATTACATGTTGTTTTATTCATTACTGTAGTAAAGTAGCTCTCTTAGAATAATTTTCTCTTCTTCCATCGAAGAATCAAGCTTCTTCTGACTCTATAGAAGTCTGGCTTGGAGCCGCTGGGGTTTCTCGCCAGATGAACATTGACAACAAGCAGGACCTTCACTTTTACTTGTGCATATAGCACTGTCAACTCCAATTTTATACGAACCCTGGGTTGATAAGTAAAGCTGGTAGCCTAGGAGTTGCAGCATCCTTGCTGCAATACTGGCGCTCATCACTGATCACTGATTACTGCTTTCTTTTCTTCTATTTATAGTCTCCAATTTTTTGTCATTAGTTTATTTCTAGGAAAGTACTCTAGTAGCTTACTTTCTTTTAGTTGTCATTATCTACTTTCCTTTCCATTCTGCAAGTAGAATTTCAATTCACCAAGTAGTTTTTTTTCTGTCAGTAGCTTTCATTCAATCAACAATTTCATTTCTATAAAGTGCTTTCCAGCTTAAAAAAATCTTACAAAAACCAATCCAAGAACATTTTTTTTCATGCCTCATAGGAGTAGGGACAATTTAGTGGAATTCGTGCCAAATACCCACACTGCATCCAATAGCCAAAGTTCTCTCTTCTTCAGTGGCTTTGAACTGGAGGAATCTTTAGGTGAGCAACCTGACATATTTGAAGAACCTACAAGGGAAGAACAAGAAGAGGAACCCATTCCTAATGAACCAATGGTTGAAAACCGAAATGACAGAGGAAATAGAGAGAGAATTGAGGGTTCCTTCCCCATCAGGGAAACCAATGGGGACACTAAGATGAAGAATATAAGCCCCTCTACTCTACCTCATTTCCATGGCCTGACCACAGAGGACCCTGACACTTTCCTATTTGATTTTGTCATTATATGTCGAACCTATGACTATATAGATGATGAGAAAAAGTTAAAAATGTTTCCATCTATCCTCAAGGATGCAACATTGCACTGGTTCATGGGTTTACCTGGAGATAGCATCACAACTTGGGCTCAGATGCAGCAGGTTTTTAACGACAAATATGGGGATTACTATAGGTCAAATGATACTAAAGAAGAGATTTTTAGGATCACCATGGGCCAGAATGAATCCTTAGAAGACTACAAAGAAATATTCCATCTCAGTTACAAAAGGGCCAGGTGCACACTTGACCCTGAGTCACTAAAGCTCGTCTTGCTTAAAGGAGTAAGGGAAGATCTTATGGATACCTTACATTTGTTAGCAGGAGGAGATATCTACCAATTACCCTATGAGGATATCAAGACTATCTTTAGAAACCATTCTAGGGAAGCCAAGAAAAAGGGGAGGAGTAGTCAACCTATGGCCAATACATCATCTTCCAACTCATCCATCAAGGGTCAAATTGGAAATATGCTGGAAGATTTAAAAAGTGAGATGTTGCAAACCGTTGCCTTGAAATTGGACACCATGAACATGAAAAGGAAGCAAGAGGAAGTAGAGAGAGCCTTTGCCATCTTTTGTCCTAGATGCACCAGGAGGCATCCCAGGAACGAACGTCCATTGAACTGCATTGAGATTTACTTGGTCTATGAAGAAAACCACTCCATAGACAAGTGCCCTTCTTTACCCGGAATCAAAGCTATATATAAAGGGGCTGAAGGGGTCACTAAGCGTCTTTGCTACATCAACCAAAGGAGACCTCATGGGCCTAGACCATACTAGTAGGGTATGCAAGGGTCATCCCATGCATATTACAACCCCAACCAAATGACATCTATACCTTCTTGGGGACCCCCTACTCATCCTTGCTGGTCTACATCCCCTCCTTGGTCATATGCATCTCAATATCATTCCTAGCCAGCCAACCAATCATTTCAACCTTATGTTTTTCCATAGCCTCGGTGGAATACTCCACACGAGGGGTGGAGGCCCCAATACAACAATGCTCCATCTCTATTTCCTCCACCACCTACCCAACCACATCTCCTACACCTTGCTCCACCCAAGCAACCCCAGATGCCTACCCAGCCAAATCCGAACCCGAACAATAGTCAGGCTCAACAAGTATACAATGGAGATACATCATACCTAGCTTATGCTGTAGAAATCTAAGATATCAACCTAAGATCTAGGAGAATTCTCCCCAATAACCAACCTCCCTCTCCACATCGGGAGGTTGAGGAAGAAATAGAGGAAAGCAACCTTAAATTAAATCCACCCTTTCCTAAGAGATTAGCCCAACCACGCCAACCTACCCCAGAAGAAACTAAACTTCTGGGAGAATTGAAAAATCTATGTGTAAAGATCCCCCTTCTCCAGGCAATAAAATATGTTCCCATTTACAATAAGTTGATTAAGGAAAAATGCTTCAAGCATCCAAGAAGAAGAAAAAGGGATGCCCCTACCATTAATGTCATTGGGCAGTTACCTGACTTAATGTTGGCGCAGGTAATACGTCCGAAATATTTGGACCCTGGAAGCCCTGTAATAGATGTGCACATCAATGGTACCATCGTCCCACACACTCTTACCAATATTGGGGCTGCCACTAATGTGATGACCAAGGACACCATGCTCAAGCTCAACCTCCAAGGGTCATTGCGGAATACCACAATAGTTCTACAACTTGCATATTGTTCCACAGTCACCCCTGAGGGAATTGTGGAGGATGTGATTATCTCCATTGACTCCCCAGACTAACCTATATATTTTCTAGTTCTCTAGCCTATGGCTAAAGCTTACTGTTTACCCTCTCATCTTTGGGAGGCCATGGTTGGCCACAACCAATGCTTACATTAGCTGCAACGCTGGGAATATGACCATCAAGAACGAGCATATGTCCAAATAGTTAGTCCTATACCCTCCTGCTCAACCTTCTCTAGAGCATGATTTACCTTTATGGTTGGAGGAGGAGGAGGAAGATGAGGTTTATTTAGACCAACTTTATTCTTTGGAAGCAACCATAGGAGGAGGACAACAATATGATGATGACTTAATTGAACAACTACTCCAAAGTCCAACTCCTAGTTTGTTACCATTAGAAGAAGTAAGGGAAACCCATAACGATCATCTAATTGACTTATGCTTGGCCAATTACAACCCACTCCATGTCAAAACCATAGAATTTGGCCAAGAGAAAACTTTGAAAATTAATCCATTTCTTTCTGCTCTCAAAGAGGAAAAGCTATAAAAGATGTTGAGAGAAAACCTAGAAGCCTTCACCTGGAGCTACAAGGAAATGAAGGGAGTACACCCCTCAATGTGTACTCACCACATATACATCAAAGAAGGTTGCAAGCTGGCCTAGAAACCACAAAGGAGGATGAATCCATCTCTTAAATATATAGTCAAAGAAGAACTACAAAAACGGCTAGATGCAGGATTCATTTACCATATCTCTAACAATGAGTGGGTCTCTTCCTTAGTGTTAGTTCCTAAGAAAAATGGTAAGTGGAGGATTTGTGTTGATTATAGGGAGTTGAATAAAGCCACAAAGAAATATCATTTTCTGCTACCCTTCATTGACCAAGTGCTAGATGGCCTGGCAGGGAAGAAGTTATTTTCTTTCCTTGATGGATTCAGTGGGTACAACCAAATCAAAATCTACCCAGAGGACCAAGATAAGACCACATTCACCTGTCCTTGGGGTACTTTTTCCTATAGGGTCCTTCCTTTTGGCATATGCAATGCTCCTGCCACTTTCCGGAGAGCAGTCTTGAGTATTTTTGCTGAATTAGTACATGATGAGGTCGTAATTTATATGGATGATTTTACACCTTATGGCTATGATTTTCAAGAAGCCCTGACTAACCTAGGCAAATTATTGCACAAATGCATTGAAATGAACTTGTCTCTAAGTCCAGAAAAATGTCAACTCTGAATGACTGAAGGGACCGTGCTAGGTCATTCAATATCTCAACAAGGAATGCAGGTGGACCTGAACAAAATAGCAATCATCCAAAGGGTCCCACCTCCACAAAAGAAGAGGGATGTTAGGATTCTCTTGGGGTTAGCTGGATACTACCGAAGGTTCATAAAGGACTTCAAAAAGTTGGCCTCACCTTTATTTGGGTTGTTGGCCAAAGATTCAGAGTTTATATGGTCAAAAAGCTATCAAGAGGCCTTAGACATTTTAAAGGGTAAGTTAACCACTGCACCAATTCTTCGAGGCCCAAACTGGGCCCTCCATTTTCATATTCATGCTGATGCCTCATACAAAGCCATAGGAGCAGCCTTAGGTTAGGTAGAGGAGAAATTTCCCTATGCCATCTATTTTACCAGTAAGAACCTGTTAAAGGTTGAGCTAAATTATACTATGACCAAAAAGGAACTCCTAGCTATTATGCATTCATTAAACAAATTTAGGCATTACATTATAGGCTAACAAACATTTGTGCATACTAACCATACTGCAATCAAATATTTAATTAACAAAGAAGATGTGAATGCTAGAATTATAAGATGGTTTCTTTTACTACAGTAGTTTGATCTAACTATAGTTGATAAACCTGGTAAGGAAAATGTTGTTGCAAACTTTCTATTGATGAGCCTCATAAATGGGTAATTATATGGGCTCATTTTACCTACTAACCTAGTCAAATCAATCATTCTCTTAGCTTATTGTATGATTTTCTGATTATATTTATGCTTATGGAGTGAGTTGAGTTAGTTATGATGCCATGTGGTCTAACATGTGTTTAATGCAGATTATTGATAAATTTTGAGGTCAAAGTCAAGGATCCAGTGGACAAATGGCATCAATAACTTGAAGTGGAAAAAGGAGAGGACTTATAGGAGGGAATCCCCCTCATTTATTACTCCTCACTTCGAATTCCCCTTCATTTAGCTTAGAGTACAAGTAGCCAAATCATGCACTAGAAGGTAGCCGAACAAGTGGAGAATGACTGATGATTATCTTGAGTTTTGGGAGCCAAGCCTCCCTTATTTTAAGGAAGCTATTGGTAGCTTCATTTGTATGAGTATAGAGGCCTAGGGCCTCACTAGGCTTGGATTTTTCTTGGATTTTTGTTGTATTTATTGCTTATGTAAACTCTGCTCCAACTTTGAGCTTATTGATTTGTGACAATCTCATGTAATCGTGTTATTATTTTGATAATAAAGATGGAATCCCTTTTGAGCTAGCACTGAGTTACCTCAGAGGGATGAAGATCTTGGGTTAGGGCCCAATCCAAGTAGCCAAGCTCCTCTTTACTTTTATTTTTATATTTTATTTCAGTTTGTAGATTAGGTTGCTGTTAGAGGTATTTCTTTTATGGTTAAGAATAGGTTTCCTTTGATGATTCAGTAGTTTGCTTCCATTTGTGCTTTTTATAGCAGGTTAAGCAGTGATAAAGAGAAGATTCAAAAGGCTAGAAGTAGTGCCTTGGCCTCTCTTCCTCCCTTTGGGACCATGATTTGAAGCAAAGACCCACTTGCTGCCCTAAAAACACAGATTTTCCTCATTCGTTGGACTTCTAGTGTTTGCAGCTTTTTAGTAGGTTAATAGTCCAGTGTTGTTTGCTTCAAATCTTCTTCATCATTCTCATTGATTTATTTGCAATAGTATTCTTTCATACTTTCCTTTCTTGCAACATTCCTCAGCATTTACTTTCATAGATTATAGTTTAGACTAGTTTGATGCAAAACACTGTTTTTATAGATGCACTCATTTCATTGCTTGTTTGATCTTATTAGTTGAATGTCAGTTCCTTTGCAGTAGATCTCTTCTAGCAGTAGTTTAGCTTATCAACCGTCCCATCCTCCATCTGATCCATGCCCTACAGGTCGCCCAAGTCTCACCTCAATTCTGCCTTAGTTTCCTACATTTTCAATAGAACTTCTTCCTCTCCCCTTGAGAAAACCCAATCATCTTTCTCTCTCCTAGTGGTTCATTGTAGACCATAGGTGCCCTAAAACCTCATTCTAACCTTCTTCCACCTCTTTCACCCACTCTCACACCCTCAAAACAATGAAAACTTCTCTTAGCCTCCTTTTGTAGGCCTCCTGTAGAATGTTGTTTTTCCTCTTGTAGATTTCCTGTGTCCTCTTGTAGATTTTCTTGTAGGCTTTCTTTTGAAGGACGAGTGTGGGAAAAGCCTCCAGAAGGCCACTTGAGACCTCCTAGGACCCATCCACACCATCCTACATCCTCTCAAGTCCCAAAACTGCAACATCACCTATTCGCTGCCACATTCACACACAATAAATTACATGCATGCAAAATTCACATAAAAATACATAAAAATCCAAAATATGTTTTTTGCTTATTTACTTCCAGAAATAGCATAGTTAGATGTTGTTTACTTCCTTGAATAGGTAATGGCATTCCTTTCATGGTTTTCATAGTGCTTTATGCAAAAGTAGAATTAGTTGGTTCATTAGGGTTCACTAGTTTTGCTTTACATTTCAATCTTTCTCCTTTCTGCAGCTAGAATAGAATCTACCTTTCTTTCCTTTCATCACATATTGAGATTCTTCTAGAATCCATAGCAGTTGGCTTGAGCTCCTAGTGATCTTGCACCGGCTGACCAAGTGACAACTTGCAGTAAGAACTAGTACTTGTGCATACAATGCTGATGCTTCCAAGTTTGTTACGAACTACCAGGTTGATAAGAGTAAAGTAGGTAGCCCAAGAGTTGCAACATTATTGCTGCAATACTGGTGCTCACCACCATTTTTCTCCATTGCTAGGGAAGTGTCAGAGTATTCTGTGATTACTGCTTTCTTCTATTTTTTCTTCTTGCAAGATTCTACTAATAGTTTATTTTAGCAAAAGTAGAATAGTCATTTCTTTTCATTCAGTTTTGCATTTCCTTACTTTCTTTCTCAATTCTACAAATTTCATTTCAACGAAAGTCGACTAGTCATTTCTTTCCCTTCAGTTCTACACTTCCTTACTTTCCTTTTCAATTATGAAAATTTCATTTCAGTAAGTTCATTTCAGTTAGTTGCAATTTCTTTTGTTCAAATCAATTTAAGTTTTTGCAGGTACTTTGAGTGTGGGGAAAAAAGAAACAAAAACCAACCAAAAAGATTTTCTTTCATGCCTTGTAAGAATAGAGATAACTCAAGAAAATTTTTTCCCAACACCCCCACTACTTCACAAAGCCAACCTTCTCTCTTCTTCAATGGCTGCGATCAAGAAGAAACCTTAGGTGAACAACAAGACATATTTGAAGAACCTATAGGGGAAGAAGAAGAAGAAAACATTCCTTTGGAGCCAATGGCTAAACATAGAAATGCTGGGGAGAATGGAGAGAGAATAGAGGGTACCTTTCCCATTTGGGAGACCAATGGGGACACCAAAATGAAGAATATAATCCCTTTCGCCCTACCTCATTTTCATGGTCTGACTACAAAAGATCCTAACACCTTTTTGTTTGAGTTTGTTGTTATCTGTCAAACCTATGACTATGCATAAGATGAGCAAAATTTGAAACTATTCCCTTCTACTCTCAAGGATGTAGCATTGCGTTGGTTCATGGGATTACCTGGCAATAACATCACAACTTGGGCTTAGATGCAACAAGCATTTAACAAAAAGTATCGAGACTATTGTAGGCCAAAAGATACTAAAGAACAAATTTTCCAAATGAATATAGGAAGTGATGAGTCTCTGGAAGACTATGCAGAGAGGTTCTAGCTCAATTAAAAAAGGGTTAGGTGTACACTTGACCCTAAGTCTCTGAAGTTGGTCCTGCTTAGAGGAATTTGGGAAGATCTATTAGACACCCTCCATCTACTGGCTGGGGGAGACATCTACGAACTATCCTATGAGGATGTAAAGACCATTTTTAGAAAACATTCTAGAGCAACTAGAAGTAAAGGTAGTGGGAGTCAACCCATAGCCAGTACCTCTTCCTCTAACTCATTCATTAAAGGAGAAATTAGAAACATGATGGAAGACTTCAAGAGTGAGATGCTGTAGACTCTTGCCATGCAAATGGAAACCTTACATATCAAAAGGAAACAAGAGGAAGCAGAGAGGGCTTTGTCCACTTTTTTCCCTAGATGCACTAGGAAGCATCCTAGGAATGAATGCCCATTGAACTCTATAGAGGTTTGTTCAGTCTGTGAAGAAAATCATTCTACAAATAAGTGCCCTTCCTTACTTGGACTTAAAGCTGTATATCAAGGGGCCGAGGGAGTCACTGAACAACTCTATTACATAAACCAAAGGAGGCTGCATGGACCTAGACCATACCAGCAGGGGATTCAAGAGACATCTCAGGCATACTATAACCCCAACCAAGTCACTTCCATACTTTCTTGGAGCCCCCTGCTCATCCTTCCTGGTCCACACCTCCTCCTTGGTCCTTCACATCTCAATATCAAGCCCAACTAGACACCCATTAATTTCAATACTATGCTCAACCAGAACCTCATTGGAATGCACCTCATCAGTGGTGGGGGCCCCAGTATAACTCTCTTCCCGCCCTTTTGCCTCCGCCACCTACCCAACCATAACTGTTACCTCCCGCTCCTCCAAAGAAACCCCAAATGCCTATCCAGCCAAATCTAAACCTAAACAACAAACATGCTTAGAAAGTGTATAGTGGGGAACCATCATGCCCAACTTATGCTATGGAAATTCAGGAAATTAACTTGCGATCTGGGAAATTTCTCTCAGATAGCCAACCTCCACCAAGGGAGGTTGAGGAAGATAAAGAGGAAAGTGAACCGAAAGCAATTCCATGCTTTCTTGAGAGACTATTTGTGACAGTCCAAACTACCACAGAAGAAACTGAACTCCTGGGAGAATTGAAACATTTATGTGTAAAGATACCACTTCTCCAAGCCATAAAAGATGTGCCTATCTACAATAGGTTGATCAAAGATAAGTTCTTTAGGCATCCAGGAAGGCGCAAGAGAGATGCCCCAACCATCAATGTCATAGGGCAACTGTCCGACCTAACGTTAGGGCAGGTAATCGGTCCAAAATATCTGGACCTTGGAAGCCCATTAGTTGATGTCCACATCAATGGCAGCATGATCCCACACACGTTGATTGATCTAGGAGCTGCCATTAATGTGATGAAAAAGTACACAATGCTCAAACTCAACCTCCAGGGCTCCTTGAGGAAGACCACAACCATGCTACAGCTGGCAGATCGCTCCACCGTGACCCCTGAGGGGATTGTGGAAGATGTGATGGTCTCCATTGACTCTTGGGAGTACCTTGCTGATTTCTTAGTTCTCCAGCTAAAGGAAAATCTCACTAGGTATCCTCTCATTTTGGGAAGACCCT
Source organism: Pinus taeda (assembly GCA_000404065.3). Taxonomy (NCBI): domain Eukaryota; kingdom Viridiplantae; phylum Streptophyta; class Pinopsida; order Pinales; family Pinaceae; genus Pinus; species Pinus taeda. The sequence continues at coordinate 123,947 of APFE031546885.1, read as the reverse complement.
CGTTGGCTACTGCCAATTCCTACATTAGTTATTGAGCTAGGAACATGACCATAAAGAAGGGGCACATGTCCAAACAGTTAATCCTATATCCTCCTACCCAACGCTTGCTAGAACATGACCTACCTCTCTAGTTGGAAGGGGAAGATGAGGATGAAGTCTATTCTACACCAGTTTGTGCATTAGAAATTGCCATGGGGGGAAACCGCAAGATGAGGATGATATGATTGAAAACCTAATTTAGAATCCACCTCCCAGTGTATCACCATTAGAGGACATAGTACGAGAAACCCAAAACAACCCCTCAACTGATCTCTATGTAGCTGACTCCACTTCTCTCCATGTTAAGAATATAGAGTTCGGCCCAGAAAGAACCTTGAAAATCAATCCATCCCTATCCACTTCCTAGGAGAAGGAGCTGGGTATCCTACTGAGAAAACACCTAGATGCCTTCGCCTGCAGTTATAAGGAGATGAAGGGAGTGCACCCTTGAGTATGTACTCATCATATATACATCAAGGAGGATTGCAAGCCAGTCAGGCAGCCCTAAAGGAGGATGAATCCAACACTTAAAGATTTTGTTAAGGAAGAACTGTAGAAATTGCTTGATGTAGGATTCATCTATCCCATCTTTGACAGTGAATGGGTCTGTCCTTTGGTGCTAGTGCCAAAGAAAAATGGTAAGTGGAGAATCTGTGTTGTCATGACGGGCCTTGTGGAGGTCATTTTGCAGCAAAAGGAACTGCGTTCAAGATACTGCAAGCAGGCTACTACTGGCCCACTCTTCATCAGGATGTGAGGAAATATACTGGCTAGTGTGATTGGTGTCAGAGGATGGGGAAATCTACTCCAAAGGAGTAGATGCCCATGCAACCTCAAGTGGCCTTTGAGCCATTTGAGAAGTGGGGCATGGACTTTGTGGGTCCTATCAGCCCTCCTTCAAAGCAGAAATAATACATCATTGTGTGCACCGATTACCTGAAAAAGTGGGCAGAGACAAAAGCAATCAAAGCGGGGATAGAGGAAACAGTAGCTGAGTTCCTGAGAGAAAACATATTATACAAGTTTAGGTATCCAAGAGAGTTGGTCAAAGATCAAGGCAGTCAGTTTACTTCAAATTTGATTGAAGACCTACTCACACATCAAAGAATCAAGCACAGGACTTCCACCCCTTACCATCCACAAACCAATGGGCGAGTGGAGGTCACTAATAGAGCATTGAAAGGTATCTTGACAAAGGTAGTGAGAAGCAGCAGAAAATGTTGGGTGGATAGATTAGTTGAGGCCACTTGGGCCTACAACACAACATGGAAGACCACCACAGTGTTCACACCCTATGAGCTGGTCTATGGGAAGAAGGATTTACTGTCAATAGAATTTGAATTGAATACCCTAAGGATGGCAGCTCAACTGGACCTAGACCTCAGCCATGCACAGAAGGAAAGATATGGCATGAAAAAATATCAATGAGAAGCAATTCGAAGAGGGATATTGAGAACTACTCTGTGATTCAAGATACAAATATTTCAAGGGCAAACTAAGGACAATATGGTTGGGACCCTACACTGCGGAGAAATGCAATGAAAATGGTTCGGTTCTGATAAGAACCATTGATGATGAAGCCATCTCCATGCTTGTCAATGGACACCATTTGAAAGTCTACAAGAAACCCCTCTCCAAGCAAGAGTTCATTGAATATATGAATAAGATAGTGATGGTATTGGAGAATGTCTTAGCCTCCACTTCACCCACTCACTGAAGAAAAAATAAAAAATAAAAAATAAGGACTCGAGTGAAAACCTCCATGAGGCACTTGAGTCCCATTATTGGGTTGAAAACCTCTTTTGAGGTGGCCCAGTGATGTCAAGAAAAAAGGGAAAAAAGAGAGAAAATAATAAGATCCCTGGGTGAAAACCTCCCTTGGAGGTGCCTAGGGTAGACAATTAGGGTGAAAACATCCCTGAGGCACCCTAGTTGTTTTTCAAAAAAAAAAGAGAGAAAAAGAAAAATGAAGTTTAATTTGCATTTGCAGGTTTGCAGGAGGACAACTGGAAGCATAAGAAGGTGCCAAGGGAGCCCTAACCTCCACACCAGCACCTATCCTACCTTCCCACACCTTTCTCCATCATTCTTGGCATTTCTTTCACCTCACTGTGCTTGTTTTTCAAAAAATGTGTTTTCTACAAGAGGCTCCTGTAAGAATTACAGAGAGATAGAAATGGATATAAAAGGTAGTTCGAGGGACAGGGAAGCTTCATGAAGAACCTGTGAACCCTCCTATAGTCTTCAAACCTTGTTTCCAAGCCTGCATCACACCCCAAGCATCATTCTTCTCCTTGTCCAAGGAAAACACAGAAAAAATAGTTTTTCAGGAAAAGAAAAAAAAATAAGAGAGGAAGCAGCACCATCCACCTCACCTAAAGCCTACCTATTACCTCTCCATCTCCATCTACATCTCTAGCATCATCCTCATAGCTCCAAGCATAGAAATAAGCTAAAGTTTCAAGGGGAGAAGCAACTACAGGAGCTCCTGTAGGAATTCCTGTAGCAGATGATCCCATTAAAATCCAACATCAGCAACAAGAGAGTGCAAACATGAAGGTTGAAGAGAGAGTTGAAGCTCAGATCCAACCAAGAGAAGAACGTGCACAAGACACAGACACACATCAGCAAGAAGACAACATGCATCAAAAGAAATAAAGGCATGCAACAGAGAGAGAGAGAGCCACAACACCTCACAACAAATACATTCGGATCATAGGTAAGTAACTAACCCGCTCCTCTGTTTGCATTTGTGTAATTAGAAGGCATGCAAAAGCAATGAGATGGTTGGGGTTGAATGAGGGAAAGGTGGCTAGTTAACTTGGCCACCTTCATCTAGTTGCCTCCACTCATCCGAAGATGTCACCCACACGTGTGCACAATCAACTCAAGAAAGATGTCAAGGATAGGTAGTGGAGGACGTGTGAACTCCGATGCAATCATGAGGGATGATTTCAAAGAGGGGCCATGATGACAAGGTAGGTGGGAACCAACATTCTGAATATGGCTAGCATACACTTTGCCAGCTCACCCTCCGTCATCGGAAATATCCATAAAGGGCAATAAGTACTCCTCTCCGAGCACTCTCACCACCTTTTCCTTCATTCTCTCCTCATAACTCAGCTACAACAGTCTCCTTGTGCTCCCACAGCCTCATAACCATCGTCCTCCATTGATCTCTCCCATATTCCTACTCTCAGCGTTCTCTATAGGAGTACTTACATGTTCTACAGGAGCACCTACATGAATTCTACAAGAGGGACAACATGCTTCTACAAGAGGGGCAGTGAGTTATTTTGAAAGGAGAAAACACGGGTTTTAGCACGATTTTTGATATGAGTAGGTAGGTTCCATGCATGCCCCCATTGAATATCAAAATATGCAAGAAATGGTTTAAATTTGAGGAGGAAATAAAGCCTTTAGAAGGAGGAAATACATGAAAAAAAATCTGTTTAAAAAAAAAAAAAAAAAAAAAAAAAAAAAAAAAAAAAAAAAAAAAAAAAAAAAAACACATCTCCTCTGTTTTTCTGTTTTCTCCAAAACATTGTTGTCTCCATCTCCACATTTGGTTCCAAAAAAAAAAAGTATAAATAAAATGATAGGAGGATTTATGAGGAAGGAGCCCACCAACTCCACCAGGCTCCATGCATATCCCCAAGTAGTGGACATATTCACAAGAGCAAATTGGATGAACCTTTTTGAGAAATTCCGATGAGGAAATTACCCAGGAATTTGCCCACTCTTTGGTCCCTCACTCAAGAACACATGCCACTGTCACCTTTAGAGGTCTTTCCATGGAGATAACCCCTGAATTTATCAGTAGGGTCACTACCCTTCCTCTTGGGCTACCTTGGAGTAAGGATGAGAAACCAATTGGCCAGGCTGCTAAGAAAAACTTTTTCCAAAGCAATGAAACCCATGTAGAGGATAAAAAAGGAATTAGAAGGGCTAGCATACCATATCCCTAGGATGAGGTTAGCTACCAAATAATCAAGTATATTTCCTGTGAGGGGAGGTACAACATTGTCTATGGTTATCACTTTAGAATCCTTCATGAATTAAGGTATGGCATTTACACTCTAGCCCTTCAGAAGCTCAACATCCCCTACTTCCTCCTATAGTCCCTCATTAACTCCAACACTGAAGTAAAAGCAGGAAATTCAGAGTAGCTAGCTCACGATGGGTTGATCAAAATCCTAGTGGAAGAAGCTCTCCATACATTTACTCTCCCTATAGCATGGGAAGTCTTCCGAAACATGACAGCTGAGGATGACATGAAAGCCCTAACTTATGATATCAGTCCTACTGGCAGTGAGGAGGAAGAGCAGTAAAGGGGAGAAGGTGAAGCAACTGGTGACTTAACAGAACAAGAACGGAAAGAAGAAGAAAATAAGATAGAGGAGGAGATAGCTGAAGAGACAGAGCAGGAAGAAACAGAGGAAACAGAGACAGAAAAAGAGACAAGAGGAGGAGCAGTGGGAAGAGATAGAAAGGAAGGCAAGATTCTATGAAAAGGAAGAGGAGACCACATTAGAGGCTTGGGATGCTAGGGAGGCCACCAGGGCCATAAAAGATGAGGAAATGGACTAAGTTGCTAAGAGGATGAGCAACACTTTCAATAGGGGGTGATGATGAGCCTCATAAATGGGTAATTATATGGGCTCATTTTACCTACTAACCTAGTCAATTCAACCATTCTCTTAGCTTATTCTATGATTTTCTGATTATATTTATGCTTATGGAGTGAGTTGAGTTAGTTATGATGCCATGTGGTCTAACATGTGTTTAATTGCAGTATTGATGAATTTTGAGGTCAAAGTCAAGGATCCAGTGGACAAATGGCAGCAATAACTCGAAGTGGACAAAGGAGACGACTTATAGGAGGGAATCCCCCTCATTTATTACCCCTCACTTCGAATCCCCCTTCATTCATCTCAGAGTACAAGCAACCAAATCATGCACTAGAAGGCAGCCAAGAAAGTGGAGGATGACTGATGATTATCTCGAGTTTTGGGAGCCAAGCCTCCCTGATTTTAAGGAAGCTATTAGTAGCTTCATTTGTATAAGTAGAGAGGCCTAGGGCCTCACTAGGGTCAGATTTGTGTTGTATTTTTTGCTTATGTAAACTCTGCTCCAACTTCGAGCTTATTATTTTGTGACAATCTCATGTAATCTTCTTATTATTTTGATAATAAAGATGGAATCCTTTTTGAGCTAGCACTGAGTTACCTCATAGGGCTGAAGCTCTTGGGTTAGGGACCAATCCAAGCAGCCAACCTCCTCTTTACTTGTATTTGTATGTTTTATTTCAGTTTGTAGATTAGGTTGTTGTTAGATGTATTTCTTTTATGGTTAAGAATAGGTTGCTTTTGATGATTCAATAGTTTTCTTCCATTTGTGCTTTCTATAGCAGGTTAAGCAGTGATAAAGAGAAGATTCAAAAGGCTAGCAATAGTGCCTTGACCTCTCTTCCTCCCTTTGGGACCATGACTTGATGCAAAGACCCTCTTGCTGCCCCAAAAACACAAATTTTCCTCATTCATAGGACTTCTAGTGTTTGTAGGTTTTTAGTAGGTTAATAGTCCAGTTTTGTTTACTTAAGATTTTCTTCATCATGCTCAATTATTTATTTGCAATAGTGTTCTTTCATGCTTTCCTTTCTTGCAGCATTCCTCAGCATTTACTTTCATAGATCATAGTTTAGACAAGTTTGATGCAAAACTCTATTTTTCTAGATGCACTCGTTTTATTGCTTGTTTGATCTTATTGGTTGACTCTCAGTTCCTTCGCAGTAGATATCTTCTAGAAATATGTAAGATTATCAGCCATCCCATCATACATCTGATCCATGCCCTACAGGTCACCCAAGTCTCACCTCAATTCTGCCTTAGTTTCCTGCATTTTCCATAAAACTTCTTCCTCTCTCCTTGAGAAAATCCAATCATCTTTCTCTCTCTTAGTGGTTCATGGTAGGCCATAGGCACCCTAACACCTCATTCCAACCTTCATACACCTCTTTCACCCATTCTCACACTCTCAAAATAGTGAAAACTACTCTTGGCCTCCTCCTGTAGGCCTCCCGTAGAACGATGTTTTTCCTCCTGTAAATTTCATGTGTCCTCCTGTAGATTTTTCTGTAGGCTTTCTTTTGAAGGCCGAGTGTGGCAAAAGCCTCCAGAAAGCCACTTGAGACCTCCTAGGACCCATCCACACCATCCTACATCCTCTAAAGTCCCAAAACCACCCTGCAACACCACCTATTTGCTGCCACATTCACACACAATAAATTACATGCATGCCAAATTCACATAAAAATACATAAAAATCCAAAAATTTGTTTTCTCCTTATTTACTTCTAGAAATAACATAGTTAGATCTTGTTTACTTCCTTGAATAGGTAATGGCATTCCTTTGATGGTTTTCATAGCGCTTTCTACAAAAGTAGAATTAGTTGGTTAATTAGGGTTCACTAATTTTGCTTTACATTTCAGTCTTTCTCCTTTCTGCAGCTAGAATAGCTTCTATCTTTCTTTCCTTTTATCACATCTAGAGCTTCTTCTAGAATCCATAGAAGTTGGCTTGAGCTCCTTGTGATCTTGTGTCGGCTGACCATGTGAAAACCTGCAGTAAGAACTAGTACTTGTGCCTACAACACCGATGCTTCCAAGATTTTTACGAACTACTGAGTTGATAAGAGTAAAGTAGGTAACCCAGGAGTTGCAGCATTATTGCTGCAATACTGGTGCTCAGTATCTATCTAGGATGAATATGCTTGCAGGTGAAGTGGGAATGGTGGATGATCGGTTACTAGATGAGAATTTGTTTGCTATTTCAGTTCTCTCCCCATGGTTTGATGATATAGTAAACTATTTGGTAACAACACCATTCCCACAAAACTTTCCCTCCAAGGAAAACAACAATATAGTTAGGAAAAGCACCCACTTCACCTAGATTGTGGGCAATCTTTTCAAACTTGGCCCAGATCAAATCTTGAGAAGGTGTGTGAGGGAAGAGGAAGTTTTTGAAATCCTTTTGACCTGTCATGATGGGCCTTGTGGAGGTCACTTTGCAGCAAAGAGGACATCATTCAAAGCATTACAAGTGGGCTATTATTGGCCCACTCTTCATCAGGATTTGAAAAAGTACATTAGTCAGTTTGATCGGTGCTAGAGGATGGGAAAGCCTACTCCAAGAGATGAAATTCCCTTACAACCTCAAGTGACTTACGAGCCATTTGGCAAGTGGAGCATGGACTTCATTGGGCCTATAAACCCTTCTTCAAAGAAAAAACAATACATTTTTGTGTGCATTGATTATTTAACTAAGTGGGTTGAAACCAAGGCGATTAAGGCAACAACAGAAGAGACGGTGGCTAAGTTCCTAAGCGAGAATGTATTCTACAAATTTGGTTACCCTCGAGAGCTAGTCACAGACCAAGGTACCCAGTTTACCTCGAACATGATTGAAGAACTGCTCAACCATCACAAAATCAAGAATAGAAACTTCACTCCTTATCATCCATGAGCTAATGGGTAAGTGGAGGTGACCAACAGGGCAATGGAGAGCATCTTAACCAAGGTAGTGAGCAACAACAGGAAGGATTGGGCAGAGAGACTAGTTGAGGCCACCTGGGCCTATAATACAACATAGAAGAACACCACTGGATTTACACCATATGATCTGGTCTATGGGAAAAAGGCTTTGTTATCCATTGAGTTTGAATATAACACAATGAGGATGGAAGCCCAACTAGATTTGGATCTCAGTCATGCACAGAAAGAAATATTGTTCCAATTGAATGGCTTGGATGAATTTAGAATGTAGACCCTCATACATACAAAGATAGTTCATCTTCAGAGGAAGATCTAGCATGATAAACATATTAAGGAGAAGCAATTTCAAGAGGGCGATTGGGCATTGTTATATTATTCTAGGTATAAAGACTGCAAGGGCAAGGTAAGGACAAGATGGCTCAGACCTTATGTGGTGGAAAGATGCCATGATAATGGTTCTGTGCAAATCAGAACTATAGATGAAGAATCCATTCCATTGCTTGTTAATGAACACTCATTGAAAATGTATAAGAGGCCTTTATCAAAAAAGAGTTCATTGAAAATATCAATAAGACAGTGATGATGGTGGAGCAAGTTCAAGCTCCTCCCTCATCAGGTCACTAAAAAAAGAGAAAAAAGAATAAGGATTTTGGTGAAAACCTCCATGAGGCACCTGAGTCCCATCTTTGGGTTGAAAACCTCGTGAGGAAGCCTAATGATGAATATCTCTCTCTCTCTCTCTCTATATATATATATATATGAAAAAGGAATAAGAAGATCTAGATCAAAAGTTGTAAGGGTTAAAATGTAGTTGGTTTATAAGTGAAAAGGTAGCCAGTTAACTTGGCCACCTTCGACAAAGCAGACAGTCAGGTGGAAAGAAGGAAATTATTTTTTTAATCAAAAGAGAATGCAAGAGTCCGAAAATAATGATTTATTTTTTATGGAATTCAAATCCAATGTAAGGTGGGGCCTCCACACATATTAAGGTTCTAGTGATAGCACATGATTTAAGTAAGCATGGGTTTGAGAGGCAGATAAAGTGCTTAGCAGGGGAGCAACGAGCACGAGTTATAACTTAGGTTCAATCCCCTCAATTGACCGTGACTTCAAGGTGTTTGACTGAGATCCATGGCCTGAGATTATTGCGGGGGGGTTCAAGCCTGATGAACATCTCGTACACTGCCTACCCTCATAACAGGCAACCCCAATCGCTCCACTCCATCTCATCTCTTCCATGTCATCCACCACCCTCATTAATTACCATCCACCTCATTCACCATACCCCGTCACCTCATCTGCCATTTCATAGATACAATGTTGTTTATGGCTACCATTTTAGGATGCTTGAAGAATTAAGATTTGGGGTAGAAAAACCAGTTCAACGAAGACTCAACATACCCTATTTCTTGATGCAATCACTCATAGACTCGAGAAACAAATTAAAGGAAGGGAATTACCAATAATTGGCTCAACATGGTTGATCAGGATCCTCATTGAAGATGCCCTCCAACACCTCAGGATCCCTATAACATGGTCAGTCTTCAAAGACTTACTAGCAGAGGATGACATCAAAACCCTCACCTATGATGTTAGTCCTTCTATCAATGAGGGGGAGGCAAAACAAGAAGAAGAAGATACAGAGATAGATGGTGATGACATGGAAAAAGAAACAACTAATACAGAGGAACATGACGAAGCAGGAGAAGAGAAGGAGGATGATGCTGAAACAGAGGAGGAAAAGAAGGAAGAAACTGATGGAGATGAGGAAGAACAACAAGAGGAAGAAGATAAGAAAAATAGAGAGGAAGAGGGCATTGAAACAGAAGGGGAAGAACATAAGGAGGAGTCACCTAGGGTGTCTCCAGAGGTCCCTAAGAGGGAGGCAGCAACTTCCCTCACTGCCAAGAAAAAAGGCCCCTAAGAGGGTGTCAAGAAAAAAGTAAAAAGAAGGAGGAAAACCCCTCTATATTTTAGAAGACGAAATAGCACAAGAATCGAACAAGGGAAGCCACAAATATCAACAAAAATCCCTATTGAGATTGAAGATTCCCCTAAACCAAGAGACAAAATGCCTTCCCCCAAGTCACCAATCACCTATGTAAGGAGGCCTAGTACCAAATCAACTTCCTTAAAGGGTAAGGCCATCCTACAGTATCCACATCAAAAACTACAAGAAGCATAGAAATTGGAAAGAAAGGTAGGGGAGAACCAAGACAGAGAAGCAATAATGAGAGATCAACTTGAGAGGGAAAATTCATGGCTGAGAGGACAACTGAGGGAAAGGGAAAGCCAACTAGCATGTGTGGACAACCTCTCCTTGGAGGCCATCCAGTGTAGAATGCCAGCTAAGTCCTATGCTCTTTACCTCAGAGAGAAATGGCTGCAATTTTAGATTAGAACACTAGCACAAAGGGGCACCATGCCATTTCAGGACTACGTGAAGTTTATTGATATTTGTGATCAAGGTAAACTAGAGGATAGGGCCAAAATGGCTAATTTTTACTTGCACAACATGGCCTCACAGACATGAATGTTTGGGATCTTAATGTCGAGCTACAAGATCTACAATTAATGGCTTTGGCGTCACGGATGAACCATGAGGAGTCAAGGGCTACATAGATGAAAGGAATATTGGATAGGAAAAATGAATCTCTTTTCATCATAGCTGAAAAATCAAATCCCATGGCCCTAATTAGCACCCATAATCTAATTGCAAATGATCCTCAACTAGAACCTAGATATCTTGCTTCTGAAGAGCAAGCAATTTCATATTTTAACGATATGTTTAGGCTTCTAGGAGATGATAGTATACATGATTGCTTAAGGAGATGGAACACACTGCCACACAACTTGAAGATCGAAGAATATCACTCCCCTCAAAGGTTGAGGGAGGCACACAACATGACACATGTGTATAAGAAATCAATGCAAAGGTTGAACGTAAATTGGATAGGCCTAAAAACCAGTCCGCCACTACTCCTAGGGATGCTAGATAGGAGAAACGAAGAAGAGGAAAATAGGCAGTGGGAAGAAGTAGAAAGGAAAGAAGGCTTCTATGAAGAAGAAGAAGAGACCATAGTAGAGGCATGGGTAGTTAGAGAGGCTACAAGAGCCATGAAGGACATGGACATTGAGTAAGTTGCTCAGAGGATGAGCAACATTTTCAGTAGGGGGTGATGATGAGCCTCATCATTGGGTAATTATATGGGCCTTAATTCACCTCTTAGCTTAGTCAAACCAACTATTCTCACAACTTATTGCATACTTTTGATTATATTTTGTTTATGAGATGAGTTAGAGTTGGATATTTTGCTTTGTGGTCTAATGTGCATTTAATGCATGATTAAAGGATAAAAGCAAGGAATTTTGGCAAAGAACTTGGTCAAATCTCGAGGAAAAGGGAGAGGAATTATAGGAGGTAAATCCTCCTCATTTACTACATGCCATTCGAATATTCCTCCATTAGCTTGGAGTGTAAACAACCAAATCATGAGGAGTAGAAGGCAGCCGGGCAAGTGAAAGTCAAAGCACCAATTTTTCTCGAGTTTAGGAGCCGAGCCTCCCTAATTCTAAGGAATTCGTTGGATAATTAAGATGTATAGGTAGAGAGGCCTAGGACCTCAGTAGGATTCAGATTTTGGGATTGCAAAACTCTACTTTATTTTCGAGTTGTAAGACTTACGACAATTTTTTATGTAATCCATGGTTTTGATAATAAGAATGAGTTTTTTTTTGAGCGAGCACTGAGTTAGCTTAGAGGGCTGAAGATCTTAGGTTAGGGCCCAACCTAGTAACCAAGGCTCCTGTTTATTGTACATGTATGCTAGCATAAGTTCATGGTTTAATCGTTCATTTTCTTAAGTAGCCGTATTTCCATTATAACAATATAGAGTAGATTAGTTGTGTTTTATTTTGCTTCCATTTGTGCCTTCTTTCAATTATTAGGTTAGCAAGGAGAAAAAAATCACCATAAGGTTGTGAGCAGGTGTTTTGGCCTCACCTCCTCCCTCTGGGACCATGACTTGAGGAAGAGACGCTTCAACAACTCCAAAAACACATATTTCTAGTTCTTACATGAGCTTTGGGAGTTTGTCATCTTGATTCAATACTTGGTTCATTTTATCATCATCTTTCTCCATCACTCTCCTTTTGTAATAAGATCTCACTCGTATTTCATTTCCTTCAGCACTTTCTCTATGCATAATATATGCAAAAGCTAATAAATCACGTCTTAATCAGATTATGGCCGTAGATTTCCTTACCGTCTGATCCACAACAAACTTGGCCAATCACCATCAATCATGTGCGTATTCATTTCAAAATTTGACTTCAAGTGCTCTGAATCTCCACTATCGATCTGCCTCACCTAATCCAATGGCTATCGCATCACCCAATCGCCAACTAGCTTGGCTGATCTCCATCGTTGATCAATCCCGCATGATCCAACGGCTATCTCGCAATCTCGTGTGAATTCTTGCACGACCAATATCCACCCGAGAGCACGCGGGACAAGTTGTTTTCTCATGCTACATGTCACTCACTTAGGCTAATCATGTAAAATTTAGGAATTCCTCTTACAGCTTTGAGGGTGCGCGAGAAACTGCTTACCACCTATGAAAACCCGCTCCATCATTCTGCACGTTTTCCACCCTTCTGTCGACATGTGACTTGATGTGATCCATCCGTCTATTGAATTCATGTCCTGTGATAAGATCTCTGCCATTCATCTCCCATTAATCCTGTTTGTCCATATATTGACTTAACCTCCTGTGATAAGATCTTCGCCATCCATCTTCCGTTAATCCTGTTCGTCCATCTATTCACTTAATCACCTGGGATAAGATCTCCACTACTCATCTTCTGTTAATCCTATTCATCCATCTATTCAGTTAATCTCCTATGATACGATATCCACTGCTTGTCTTCCATTTATACTGTTCATTGATCTAACTGATCCAACGGTTCCCATGCACTGCTACTTCATTACGTCTCCCTTCCATTGATTTCGATCTTCGATTGCTCTTTCCCTTGACTGCTGATGAGCCTGAAAAATGGGTAATTATATGGGCTCATTTTACCTCGTAACCTAGTCAAATCAACCATTCTCTTAGCTTATTATATGATTTTCTAATTATATTTATGCTTATAGAGTGAGTTGAGTTAGTTATTGTGCCATGTGGTCTAACATGTATTTAATGCAGATTGTTGATGAGTTTCGAGGTCAAATTCAAGGATCCAATGGACAAATGGCAAAAATAACTCGAAGTAGACAAGGGAGAGGACTTATAGGAGGGAATCCCCCTCATTTATTACTCCTCACTTCAAATTCCCCTTCATTCAGCTTAGAGTATAAGCAGCTGAATCATGCACTAGAAGGCAACTGAGCAAGTGGAGGATGACTGATGATTATCTCGAGTTTTGGGAGCCAAGCCTCCCTAATTTTAAGGAAGTTGTTGGTAGCTTCATTTCTATAAGTAGAGGGGCCTAAGGCCTCACTAGGGTCAGATTTGTGTTGGATTTTTGCTTATGTAAACTTTGCTCCAACTTTGAGTTTATTATTTTGTGACAGTTTCATGTAATCTCACTATTGTTTTGATAATAAAGATGGAATCCTTTTTGAGCTAGCACTGAGTTACCTCAGAGGGCTGAAACTCTTCGGTTAGGGCCCAATCCAAGTAGCCAAGCTCCTCTTCACTTTTTTTTTGTATGTTTTATTTCAGTTTGTAGATTAGGTTGTTGTTAGATGTATTTCTTTTATGGTTAAGAATATGTTATTTTTAATGATTCGGTAGTTTTCTTCCATTTGTGCTTTCTATAGCAGGTTAAATAGTGATCTGCAAAGACTCAAAAGGCTAGCAATAGTGACTTGGCCTCTCTTCCTCCCTTTGGGACCATGATTTGAGGCAAAGACCCTCTTGTTGCCCCAAAAACACAGATTTTCCTCCTTCATAGGACTTATTGTGTTTGCAACTTTTTAGTAGGTTAATAGTCCAGTTTTGCTTTGCTTTAGATCTTCTTCATCATGCTCACTCCTTGATTTGCAATAGTATTCTTTCATGCTTTCCTTTCCTACAACATTTCTCAACATTTCCTTTCATAGATCATAGTTTAGACCATTTTTATGCAAAACTCTGTTTTTCCTAAATGCATTCATTTCACTTGTTACTTGATTTCCTTGGTTGACTATCTATTTCTATGCAGTAGATCTCTTCCAGTAGTAGGCTGAATTATCAGTAATCACACCCTCTATCTGATCCATGACCTATAGGTCTCCCAAATCTCACCTCAATTTTAGCCTAGTTTCCTGCACTTTTCCATAGAACTTCTTCCTCTCTCCTTAAGCAAACCCAATCATCTTTCTCTCTCCTGGTGATTCATGGTAGAACCTAGGCACCCTAACACCTCATTCCAACCTTCATCCACCTTTTCCACTGACTCTCACACCCTCAAAACAACGAAAACTGCTCTCAGACTCCTCCTGCAAGCCTCCTGTAGATTTCCTGTGTCGTCCTGTAGATTTTGCTGTAGGCTTTCTTTTGAAGGCCAAGTGTGGGAAAAGCCTCCAGAAGGCCACCTGAGAGCTCCTAGGATCCATCCACACCATCCTACATCTTCTCAAGTACCAAGACTGCCCTTCAACACCACCTATTCACTGCCACACTCACACACAATAAATTACATGCATGTCAAACTCACATAAAAGTACATAAAAATACAAAAATATGTTCTTTGCTAATTTACTTCCAGAAATAGCATAGTTAGATGTTGTTTACTTCCTTGAGTAGGTAATGGCATTCCTTTCATGGTTTTCATAGTGCTTTCTGCAAAAGTAGAATTAGTTGGTTAAATAGGGTTTACTAGGTTTGCTTTACATTTCAGTCTTTCTCCTTTCTGCAGTTAGAATAGCATCTCTAGAGTAATCTTTCTTTCCTTTCATCACATAAAGAGCTTCTTCTGGAATCCATAGAAGTTTTCTTGAGCTCCTAGTGATCTTGTATTGGCTGACCAAGTGACAACCTGCAATGAGAACTAGTACCTGTGAATACAACACCGATGCTTCCAAGTTTGTTATGAACTACCGGGTTGATAAGAGTAAAGTAGGTAGAGTAGGAGTTGCAGCATTATTGCTGCAATACTGGTGCTCACCAGTTTTTGGCACCATTTCCAAGGAAGCATCCGAGTATTCTGTGATTACTGCTTTCTTCTATTTTCTATTTTAACATTCTGCTAGTAGTTTATTTCAGCAAAAGTAGACTAGGCCTTTCTTTTCCTTCATTTCTACATTTCCTTGCTTTCCTTTTCAATTCTGCAAATTTCATTTCAGAAAGAGTAGATTAGTCGTTCCTTTTCCTTCAGTTTTGTATTCCTTTCTTTCCTCTTCAATTATGCAAATTTCATTTCAACAAGTTCATTTCAGTTAGTTACAATTTGTTTTGTTCAATCACAATTTCAGTTTCTGCAGGCACTGTCAGTGTGGGGAAGAAAAAACAAAAACCAACCAAAAAATATTTCCTTTCATGCCTCGTAGGAATAGAGATAACTAAGGAAAAATTTTTCCCAACACCCCGACCGCTTTACACAGCCAACCTTCTCTCTTCTTCGGCTGCTCCGATCAAGAAGAACCCTTAGGTGAACAACAAGACATATTTGACGAACCTATAGGGGAAGAAGAAGAAGAAGAAAACATTCCTTTGGAGCCAATGGCTAAAAAAAAAAATTATAGGGGGAATGGGAGAGAGAATAGAGGGTATATTTCCCATTCAGAAGACCAATGGGGACACCAAATTGAAGAATATAAGCCCTTCCACCCTACCTCATTTCCATGGTCTAACTACAGAAGATCCTGACACCTTTTTGTTCGAGTTTGCTATCATCTGTCGAACCTATGACTATGCAGAAGATGAGCAAAAGTTGAAACTATTCCCTTCTACTCTCAAAGATGCAGCACTGCTCTAGTTCATGGCATTACTTGGCAATAACATCACAACATGGGCTCAAATGCAACAAGCCTCTAACAACAAGTATAAATACTATTATGGGTCAAAAGATACTAAAAAAGAAATTTTCCGAATGAACCTAGGAAGTGATGAGTCCCTGGAAGACTATGAATAGAGGTTCCAACTCAGTTACAAAAGAACTAAGTGTACACTTGACCCTGAGACTCTGAAGCTGGTCCTGCTTAGGGGAATTCAGTAAGATCTTTTAGACACCCTCCATCTACTGGCAAGGGGAGACATCTACCAACTATCCTATGAGGACATAAAGACTGTTTTTAGAAACCATTATAGAGCAGCTAGAAAGAAAGGTAGGGGGAGTCAACCCATAGCTAATACCTCTTCCTCTAACTCATCCATTAAAGGGGAAACTAGAAACATGCTAGAAGACTTCAAGAGTGAGGTGCTACAGACTCTTGCCATGCAATTGGATACCTTACATATCAAAAGGAAACAAGAATAAGCAGAGAGGGCTTTGGCCATTTTTTGCCTTAGATACACCAGGAGGCATCCTAGGAATGAATGCCCATGGAACTCTATAGAGGTTTGTTTAGTTTGTGAGGACAATCATTCTACAGATAAGTGCCCTTCCTTTCCTAGACTTAAAGTTGTATATCAAGGGGCCAAGGGAGTCACTGAACAACTCTATTACATAAACCAAAGAAGGTCGCATGGACCTAGACCATACCAGCAAGGGACGCAAGGGACCTCTCAGGCATACTACAACCCCAACCAAGTCACTTCCATAAATTCTTGGGGCCCTCCTGCTCATCCTTCCTGGTCCACGCCTGCTCCTTGGTACTTCACATCTCAATATCATGCCCAACCAGCCACCCATTCATTTCAATCCTATGCTCAGCCACAACCTCTGTGGAATGCATCTCATCAGGGGTGGAGGCCCCAATACAACTCTCTTCCCTCTCTTTTTCCTCCACCACCTACCCAACCACGACCGTTACCTCCTGCTCCACCAAAGCAACCCCAAAGGCCTACCCAGCTAAATTTGAACCTGAACAATAGACAGGCTCAACAAGTGTATAGTGGGGAACCATCATGCCTAACTTATGCTATGGAGATTCAGGAAATTAACTTGCGATCTGGGAAAGTTCTCCCAGATACCCAGCCTCCACCTAGGGAGGTTGAGGAAGATAAAGAGGAAAGTGAACCTAAAGCAATTCCACCCTTTCTTGAGAGACTATCCGTGACAGTCCAGCCTACCCCAAAAGAAACTAAACTCCTGTGAGAATTGAAACATTTATGTGTGAAAATACCACTTCTCCAAGCCATAAAAGATGTGCATATCTATAATAGGTTGATCAAAGGGAAGTGCTTTAGGCATCTAGGAAGGCACAAGAGAGATGCCCCAACCATCAATGTCATAGGACAACTGTCCGACCTGATGTTAGGGTAGGTAATCTGTTTAAAATATATGGACCGTAGAAGCCCAGTAGTTGATGTCCATATCAGTGGCACCATTATCCCACATACCTTGATTTATCTAGGAGCTGCCATTAATGTGATGACAAAGGACACAATGCTCAAACTTGACCTCCAAGGCTCCTTGACGAATACCACGACCATGCTACAGATAGCAGACTGCTCCACCAGGACCCCTGAGGGGATTGTGGAAGATGTGATGGTCTCCATTGATTCTTGGGAGTACCCTGCTAATTTCTTAGTTCTCTAGCCAAAGGCAAAGCTCACTCGGTATCCTCTCATTTTGGGAAGACCTTGGTTGGCTATAGTCTATGCCTACATCAGTTGTCGAGCTGGGAACATGACCATAAAGAACAGGCACATGTCCAAGTAGTTAATCCTATATCCTCATGCCCAACCCTTGCTACAACATGATCTACCTCTCTGGTTGGAGGAGGGAGATGAGGATGGAGTTTATTCTACACCGCTTTTTGCATTAGAAATTGCCATGGGGGGAAAATAGCAAGATGGGGATGATATGATTAAAAATTTCATTCAGAATCCACCTCCTAGTGTATCATTATTAGATGATATAGTAAAAGAAACCCAAAACAACGCCTCAACTGATCTCTGTGCAGCTAACTCCACTTCTCTTCGTGTTAAGAATATAGAGTTCATCCCAAAAAGAACCTTGAAAATCAATCCATCCCTATCCACTTCCCAGGAGAAGGAATTGTGCAACCTAGTGAGAAAACATCTGGATGCCTTTGCCTGGAGTTTTAAGGAAATGAAGGGAGTGCACCCTTCAGTATGTACTTATCATATATACATCAAGGAAGATTGCAAACCAGTTAGGCAGCCTCAAAGGAGGATGAATCCAACACTTAAAGATATTGTTAATGAAGAACTGTAGAAATCACTTGATGCAGGCTTCATCTATCCCATCTCTGAGAGTGAATGGGTCTCTCCTTTGGTGCTAGTGCCAAAGAAAAATGGTAAGTGGAGAATCTTTGTTGACTATCAGGAATTGAACAAAGCCACTAAAAAGGACCATTTTCCTTCGCCTTTCATAGATCAAGTGTTAGACGGTCTGGTAGGGAAAAGGTTTTTCTCCTTCCTAAATGGGTTTAGCCAGTACAAT
Source organism: Pinus taeda (assembly GCA_000404065.3). Taxonomy (NCBI): domain Eukaryota; kingdom Viridiplantae; phylum Streptophyta; class Pinopsida; order Pinales; family Pinaceae; genus Pinus; species Pinus taeda. The sequence continues at coordinate 105,801 of APFE031546885.1, read as the reverse complement.
CAGATTCAAATCAACCTAGAAGACCAAGATAAGACCATTTTCACTTGTCCTTGGGGTACTTTTGCATGCCGGGTCCTTCCTTTTGGTTTGTGCAAGGCTCCAGCCACTTACCAAAGAGAAGTATTGAGTATATTTTCTAAATTAGTTCATGATGCAGTAGAGATATACATGGATGATTTTACTCCTTATGGTTCTAACTTTTAGGAAGCCTTATCTAACCTAGGAAAAGTTCTAGACAAGTGTATTGAGATGAACCTATCCCTTAGCCTGGTAAAATGTGAATATTTTATGACTGAAGGGACAGTGTTAGGTCATGCAATATCTCAGCAAGGACTACAGGTGGACCCCAACAAAATTGCCATCATCTAAAGGGTCCCACCTCCTCAAAAGGTGAGAGATGTCAGAAGTTTGCTAGGCTTATATGGGTATTACAGGAGATTCATTAAAGATTTCAACAAGCTAGCCTCTCCTTTGTTTGCCCTCTTAGGCAAAGATGTTGAGTTCATATGGTCAGAAAACTGTCAAGAAGCCCTAGATACCTTGAAGAGCAAGTTAGTGACCACCCCAATTCTCAGAGGCCCAAACTGGGCCCTAACTTTCCACATTCACAAAGATGCCTCAAACAAAGCAATAGGAACAACCTTAGGACAAATTGATGAAAAGTTACATTATGCCATATACTTTATAAACAAAAACCTGTCAAAGGCAGAGTTAAACTATACAGTGACCGAGAAGGAACTCCTAGCTGTCGTGCATTCCTTAAACAAATTCATACATTATATCACAAGCTATCAAACCTTTGTGAACACTGATCATGCTGCAATTAGATATGTAATGAACAAACTAGATGTAAATGCTCACATTATTAGATAGTTGCTTTTACTATAGCAGTTTGACTTGACCATTATTGATAAGCCTGGTAAAGAAAATGTTGTTGCTGACTTTTTGTCTAGAGTAAATTTGCTTGCAGGTGAGGAAGGAATGGTGGATGACCAAATTCTAGATGAACATCTATTCGCTATCTTATTACTCTCTCCATGGTTTGTTGATATAGAAAACTACTTGGTTTTAGCACAGTTCTGACCACACCTGTCCTCAAAAGAGAAGAGAAAGATAGTAAGGAAAAGCACCCCTTTCACTTGGATTAGGGGCAACCTCTTCAAACTTGGCCCAGATCAGATCTTGAGAAGATGTGTCAGGGAGGAGGAAGTCTTTGACATCCTCTTGACCTGTCATGATGGGCCTTGTGGAGGTCATTTTGTAGCAAAAAGAATTGCCTTCAAGATATTGCAAGTAGGCTACTACTGGCCCACTCTTCATCAGGATGTGAGGAGATATCCCAGCCAGTGTGATTGGTGTCAAAGGATGGGGAAACCTACTCCAAAGGATGAGATGCCCATGCAACCGCAAGTGAGCTTTGAGCCATTTGAGAAGTGGGCCATGTACTTTGTGGGTCCTACCAGCCCTCCTTCAAAGCAGAAACAATACATCATTGTGTGTACTGATTACCTAACAAAGCGGGTAGAGACGAAAGAAATCAAACCAGTGACAAAGGAAAAAGTAGCTGAGTTTTTGAGAGAAAACATATTCTACAAGTTCGAGTATCCAATAGAGTTGATGACAGATCAAGGCAGTGAGTTCACTTCCAATTTGATTGAAGACCTGCTCACATATCATAAAATCAAGCACAGGACTTCCACCCCTTACCATCCACAAGCCAATGGGCAAATGGAGGTCACAAGTGGAGGTCACTTACAGAGCATTGCAAGGGATCCTGACCAAGGTAGTGAACAACAACAGAAAAGACTGGGTAGAGAGATTAGTTTAGGCCACTTGGGCCTACAACACAACATGGAAGACCACCATAGGGTTCACACCCTATGAACTAGTCTATGGGAAGAAGGCTTTGCTATCAATAGAATTTGAGTTCAATACACTAATGGTGGCAACTCAGCTAGACCTAGACCTTAGCCATGCATAGAAGGAGAGATTACTTCAGCTCAGTGGATTGGATGAATACAGATTTCAAGCCCTTCTCCATACAGAGGTAGTTTAGCTTCAAAGAAAGATATGGCATGACAAAAATATCAAGGAGAAGCAATTCCAAGAGGGAGATTGGGCACTAATCTATGATTCAAGATACAAAGATTTCAAAGGCAAGCTGGGGACAAGATGGTTGGGACCCTACACTCTGGAGAAATGCAATGACAATGGTTCAGTTTTGATCAGAACCATTGATGATGAAGTCATCTGCATGCTTGTCAATGGACATCGGTTGAAAGTTTACAAGAAACCCCTCTCCAAGTGAGAATTTATTGAAGATTTGATTAAAACAATGATGGTAGTGGAGCATGTCTCAGCTTCCACTTCATCCACTCACTAAAGAAAGGAAATAAAAAAATAATAAGAACTCAAGTGAAAACTTCCATGAGGCGCTTGAATCCCATCATTGGGTTGAAAACCTCTTCTGAGGCGGCCCAGTGATGAAAAAAAAGAAGAAGAGAAAAATAAGATCCCTGGGTAAAAACCTCCCTTGGAGGCACCTAGGGTAGGAAATTAGGGTGAAAACCTCTCTAAGGCGCCCTAGTTCTTTCAAAAAAAAAAGAGAGAAAAAAAGAGAAAAAGGAGAAAGAAAATGATTTTTTTGTTACATTACAGGTTTGCAGGAGGACTACAGGGAGCTGAAGAAGGTGCCAAGGGGACCCTGACATTCATACCAACATCCATCTCATCTTCTTCACACTTTTCTCCATCATTTTTGGCATTTCTTTCACCCCACTGTGCTTTTTTTTTAAAAACTGTGTTTTCTAGACGAGGCTCCTGTAGGAATTACAGAGAGCCAGAAATTGATACAAAAGGCAGTTTGAGGGACAGGGAAGCTTCATGAAGAACCTATAAACCCTCCTACAGTCTTCAAATCTCCTTGCCATCATTTTTCTTCCTGTTCAAGCAAAACACATAAAAAAACAGTTTTTCAGTAAAAGAAAAAAAACAAAAAAATAAGAGAGGAAGCAGCACCATCTACCTCACCTAAAGCCTACCTACTACCTCTCCATCTTTATCTATACCTATTGCATCATCCTCAAGCTCCAGGCATAGGAAGAAGCTGAAGTTTCAAAGGGAGAAGTAGCTATAGGAGCTCCTATAGGAATTCTTGTAGTAGCTGATCCCATCAAAACCCAGCACCAGCAGCAGGAGAATGCACACATGAAGGTTGAGAAGGCACCTGAAGCTCAGACCTAACCAGAGAAGAACCTGCACAAGACACATACACACTTCAGCAAGCAAACAGCATGCATCAAAAGAAATAAAGGCATGTAGCAAAGAGAGAGCCATAGCACCTCACAACAAATACACTCAGATCACATGTAAGTAACTAAATTGCTCCTCTGTTTGCATTTGTGTAATTAGAAGTCATGCAAAAGCAACGAGATGGTTGATTTTGAACAAAGGAAAAGTGGCCAGTTAACTTGGCCACCTTCATCTAGTTGACTCCACTCATCCAAGATGTCACCCACACGTGTGCACAGTCAACTCTAGCACAATATGCCAAGGACATGTAGTGGAGGAAGAGTGAACTCCGATGCAATGATGGGAGATGATTACGAGGAGAAGCCATGATGACCAAGCAGGTGGGGACCAACGTCCAAATATGGCCAACATATACCTTGCCAACTCACCCCTCATCACCGGAAATATCCATAAAGGGTAATAAGTACTCCTCCTCGAGCATTCTCACCACCTTTTCCTTCATTCTCTCCTTGTAACTTAGCTATAACAGTCTCCTTGTGCCCCCACAGCCTCGTAACCATCGTCCTCCATTGATCTCTCCCATATTCCTACTCTCAGCATTTTCTACAGGAGCACCTATAGGTTCTATAGGAGCACCTACAGGAATTCTACAGGAGGGACAACAGGCTTCTATAGGATGGGCAATGAGTTGTTTTGAAGGGAGAAAACACGAGTTTAGCATGATTTTCGGTATGAAGAGGTAGGGTTCATGCATGCCCCCTATTGAATATCATTATATGCAAGAAATGGTTTCAATTTGAGGAGGAAATAAAGTCTTCAAGAGAGGAGAAAATACCAAAAAAAAAAAAACTCTCCTTTGTTTCTCTGTTTTTCTCAAAATCTATTGTCTCCATCTCCACATTTGGCTTCCCAAAAGAGTATAAAAAAAATGATAGGAGGGTTTATGAGAAAGGGGCCGACTAACTCCACTAGGCTCCATGCACATCCACAAGTGGTGGACATCTTCACAAGGGAAAATTGCATGAATTTCTTTGAGAAATTCCAAGGGTTTGATGAGGAAATTGCCCAAGAGTTTGCTCTCTCTCTAGTACCCCACACAAGAACTCATTCCACTGTCACCTATAGAGGACTTTCCATTGAGATAACCCCTGAATTTATCAATGGGGTCACTACCCTTCCTCTTGGTCTGCCTTGGAGTAAGGATGAGAAACCAATTGGCCAGGCTGCCAAGAAAAACTTTTTCTAAAATAATGAAACCCCTGTAGAGGATAAAAATGGCATTAGAAGGGCTAGCATACCATATCCTTGGGATGAGGTTAGCTATCAAATAATCAAATATATTTCTTGTGAGGGGAGGTACAACATTGTCTATGGTTATTACTTTAGAATCCTCCATGAATTAAGGTATGGCATGGACACTCCAGCACCTCAGAAGCTCAGTATCCCCTACTTCCTCCTGCAGTACCTCATTGACTCTAGCACTAAGATTCAAGCAGGAAATTCAGAGTAGCTAGCTCACCATGGGTTAATCAAAATCCTAGTGGAGGAATCCCTCCATACATTTACACTCCCTATAGCATGGGAAGTTTTCGAAACATGACAACTGAGGATGACATAAAGGCCTTAACCTATGATGTCAGTCCTACTAGCAGTGAGGAGGAAGAGGAGCAAGGGGGAGAGGGTGAAGCCACTTGTGACTTAGCAAAACAAGTAAGGAAGGAGGAAGAAACTAAAATAGAGGAGGAGAGAGCTGAAGAAATAGAGTAGGAAGAGACAGAAAAAGAGACAAAAGGAGGAGAAAAAGAAGAAGAACAAGGAGAAGAGTCCCCTGAGACTCTAGAAAGGGAGGCAGTAGCTGCCCTCACTACCCTTAGTACACCAATCAAGCCAAATAAAAATAGGAAAAGATAGGCCTCCATGTATTTCAGGGCTAGGAAGAGCACAAGAATCAAAACAGGCAAACCTTAGCCCTCTTCAAAAGTTCCAATTAGAATTGAAGATTCACCCTCTACCAAGGGGAAAGAATCCCCTTCCACGAAACCTATCACATATGAAAGGGAGACGCCTAGATCTTCCACATGGAAGGAAAAGGTAGTACTACTGGACCCAAAAACAATCCTATAGGAGGCTTAGACAGTTCTACAGGAGACACTGTCAAAACTACAAGAGACCCAAAAGCTTGAGAAAAGGATGGAAGGACAGCCACAGGTAAAGGAGGAAGCAACAGAGCTACAAAAACCTGATCCCTAGCCTAGTCTTGCCTCCTATTACAATCTACTTAAGGGAGGAAGGATAATCCCACAAAAATTTGCAATTCCACTATTCTTTGAATTAGAGAAAGAAAGAATAAGAACAAAAACATGGATGAAAATAGCCAAATCCAAAGGAGTTGAGGAAGTTGGCCATATGGAAAACAAACTCAGAGAAATGGGTAGAGAGTTGAGTGCTCTCAGAGACAAGGAAGAAATTACAAGAAGCCACCTTGAAACTAAAAATGAATTGTTAAGGAGGCCGCTGCAAGGGAAAGAGACTCAGCTGGAATGCATGGCCAACTTATCCATGGAGGCATTGTAATGTAGAACACCAGCAAAATCCTATGTCTTCTATCCCAAGGACCAATGGTTACAATTCCAGATAAAGACTCTGGCACAAAGAGGCACAATTCATTTTCAAGATTATAGGTAGTTTATGGATCTGTGTGACCAAAGCAAATAAGAGGATAACGCAAAGATGGCAGAATTCTACCTACATAACATGGCCCTCACAGACATGAATGTGTGGGACCCCAATGCCAAGCTAGGGGACCTAAAATTAATGGCCATGGCCTCATGGATGAACCATGAAGAATTGAGGGCAGTAGAAATAAAATGATTGATGATAAAGGAGCAGAATGAGCCACTAATGATAAGAGCTGAGCCATTAGATCCTATGGCACTCATCAGTACACACAACCTGCTTGCTAATGACCCTCAAATTGCCCCTAGATATCTCACCAATCAAGCACAAGCCATTGCGCACTTTGAGGATATGCAAAGGCCACTTGGGGATGACTGTGTGCATGCATGCATGAGGAGATGGAACACCTTACCACACAGTTTGTAAATAAGGGAATATCATTCCCCCATGAGGCTGAAGGAGGCATTGAAAAGAGTGTCAATGTACAAGCACTTCATGCAGAGGCTAAAGGTCAACTGGATTGGCCTCAAACTGAGTCCCCCATTGCTATTAGGCATGCTGGAAGGTAGAAGAGAAGAAGAAGAGGAGGAGCAGTGGAAGGAGATAGTCAGGAAGGTAGGATTATATGGCAAAGAAGAGTAGACCACATTAGAAGCCTGGGATGCTATGGAGGCCACCAGGGCCATAAAATATGAGGATATTGACTAAGTTGCTCAGAGGATGAGCAACATTTTCAGTAGGGGGGTGATGATGAGCCTCGTAAATGGGTAATTATATGGGTTCATTTTACCTCCTAACCTAGTCAAATCAACCATTCTCTTAGCTTATTGAATGATTTTCTGATTATATTTATGCTTATAGAGTGAGTTGAGTTAGTTATTGTGGCATGTGGTATAACATGTATTTAATGTAGATTATTGATGTGTTTCGAGGTCAAAGTCAAGGATCCAATGGAGAAATGGCAGCAATAACTCAAAGTGGAAAAAGGAGAGGACTTATAGGAGGGAATCCCCCTCATTTATTACTCCTGATTTTGAATTCCCCTTCATTCAGCTCGGAGTACAAGAAGTCGAATCATGCACTAGAAGGCAACCGAGCAAGTGGAGGATGACTGATGATTATCTTGAGTTTTGGGAACCAAGCCTCCCTGATTTTAAGAAAGCTATTGGTAGCTTCATTTGTATAAGTAGAGGGGCCTAGGGCCTCACTATGGTTGGATTTTTGTTGGATTTTTTCTTATGTAAACTCTACTCCAACTTCGAGCTTATTATTTTGTGATAGTTTCATGTAATCTTGCTATTGTTTTGATAATAAAGATGGAATCCTTTTTGAGCTAGCACTGAGTTACCTCAGAGGGCTGAAGCTCTTGGATTAGAGCCTAATCCAAGCAGCCAAGCTCCTCTTTACTTGTATTTGTATGTTTTATTTCAATTTGTAGATTAGGTTGTTGTTAGATGTATTTCTTTTATGGTTAAGAATAGGCTGCTTTTGATGATTCAGTAGTTTGCTTCCATTTTTGTTTTATATAGGAGGTTAAACAGTGATCAGAAAAGACTCAAAAGGCTAGAAACAATGCCTTGGCCTCTTTTCCTCCCTTTGGGACCATGATTTGAGGCAAAAACCCTCTTGCTGCCCCAAAAACACATATTTTCCTCCTTCATAGGATTTCTAGTGTTTACATCTTTTTAGTAGGTTAATAGTCCAGTTTTGCTTTGCTTTAGATCTTCTTCATCATGCTCACTTCTTGATTTGAAATAGTCTTCTTTCATGCTTTCCTTTCCTACAATATTTCTCAGTATTTCCTTTCATAGATCATAGTTTAGACCATTTTTATGCAAAACTTTGTTTTTCCTAAATGCATTCATTTCACTTGTTGCTTGATTTCCTTGGTTGATTGTCTATTTCTATGCGGCAGATCTCTTCCAAAAGTAGGCTAGCTTATTAGCAATCACACCCTCCATTTGATCCATGCTCTATAGGTCTCTCAAATCTCACTTCAATTTTGCCCTAGTTTCCTGCACTTTTCCATAGAACGTTTTCCTCTCTCGTTAAGAAAACCCAATCATCCTTCTCTATCCTAGTGATTTATGGTAGACCCTAGGTGCCCTAACACCTCATTCCAACCTTCATCCACCTTTTCCACCCACTCTCACACCCTCAAAATAGTGAAAACTGCTCTCGGCCTCCTCCTGTATGCCTCCTGTAGATTTCTTGTGCCCTCCTGTAGATTTTCCTGTAGGCTTTATTTTGAGGGCTGAGTGTGGGAAAAGCCTCCAGAAGGCCACCTGAGACCTCCTAGGACCCATCCACACCATCATATATTTTCTCATGTCCCAAGACCGCCCTTCAACACTACCTATTCACTGCCACACTCACACACAATAAATTACATTCATGTCAAACTCACATAATAGTACATAAAAATCCAAAAATATGTTCTTTGCTTATTTACTTCTAGAAATAGCATAGTTAGATGTTGTTTACTTACTTGAGTAGGTAATGGCATTCCTTTCATGGTTTTCATAGTGCTTTCTGCAATAGTAGGATTAGTTTTTTAATTAGGGTATACTAGGTTTGGTTTACATTTTAGTCTTTCTCCTTTCTACAGTTAGAATAGCATCGGTAGAGTAATATTTCTTTCCTTTCATCACATATAGAGCTTCTTCTGGAATCCATAGAATTTGACTTGAGCTCCTAGTGATCTTGTGTTGCCTAACCAAGTGACAACTTGCAGTGAGAACTAGTACTTGTGCATACAGCACCGATGCTTCCAACTTTGTTACGAACTACCAGGTTGATAAGAGTAAGTAGGCAACCCAGGAGTTGCAACATTATTGCTGCAATACTGGTGCTCACCACTTTTTGGCGCCATTGACAGGGAAGTGTTAGAGTATTATGTGATTACTGCTTTCTTCTATTTTCTATTGCAACATTCTACTAATAGTTTATTTCAGCAAAAGTAGACTAGTCCTTTCTTTTCCTTTAGTTCTGCATTTCCTTGCTTTCCTTTTCAATTCTGCAAATTTCATTTCAGCAAGAGTAGACTAGTCATTCCTTTTCCTTCAGTTCTGCATTTCCTTGTTTTGTTCTTCAATTCTGCAAATTTCATTTTAGCAAGTTCATTTCAGTTAGTTGCAATTTGTTTTGTTCAATCACAATTTTAGTTTCTACAGGTACTGTCAGTGTGGGGAAAAAGAAACAAAAACCAACCAAAAAATACTTCCTTTCAGGCCTCGTAGAAATAGATATAACTTAGGAAATTTTTTTCCCAACAACCCCACTACTTCACACAGCCAACCTTCTCTCTTCTTCGGCGGCTGCAATAGAGAAGAAACCCTTAGGTGAACAACAAGACATATTTGAAGAACCTATAGGGTAAGAAGAAGAAGAAAACATTCATTTGGAGCTAATGGCTAAAAACATAAATGCTAGGGGGAATGGAGACAAAATAGAGGGTACCTTTCCCATTCGGGGGACCATTGGGGACACCAAAATGAAGAATTTAGCCCTTCCACCCTACCTCATTTCCATGGTTTGAGTACAGAAGATCCTGACACATTTTTGTTTAAGTTTGTTGTTATCTGTCGAACCTATGACTATGCAGAAGATGAGAAAAAGTTTAAACTATTACCTTCTACTCTCAAGGATGCAACACTGCGCTGGTTCATGGGGTTACCTAGAAATAACATCACAACTTGGGCTCCAATGCAGCAAGCCTTTAACAACAAGTATCGAGACTATTGTAGGTCAAAAGATACTAAAGAAGAAATTTTACGAATGACCATAGGAAGTGATGAGTCCCTGGAAGACTATGAAGAGAGGTTCCAGCTCAATTACAAAAGGGTCGGGTGTACACTTGACCTTGAGTCTCTGAAGCTGGTCCTGCTCAGGGGAATTCAGGAAGATCTTTTAGACACCCTCCCTATTGGTTGGGGGAGACATCTACCAACTATCCTATGAGGAAATAAATATTGTTTTTAGAAACCATTCTAGAGCAGCGAGAAAGAAAGGTAAGGGGAGTCAACCCATAGCTAGTACCTCTTCCTCTAACTCATTCATTAAAGGGGAAATTGGAAACATGCTAGAAGAATTCAAGAGTGAGATGCTGCAGAATCTTGCCATGCAAATGGATATCTTACATATCAAAAGGAAATAAGAGGAAGCAAAGAGGGCTTTGGCCATTTTTTTCCCTAGATGCACCAAGAGGCATCCTAGGAATGAATGCCCATTGAACTTTATAGGGGTTTGTTCAGTCTGTGAAGAGAATCATTCTACAGATAAGTGCCCTTCATGCTCGAACTTAAAGTTGTATATCAAGGAGCTGAGGGAGTCACTGAACAAGTCTGTTACATAAACCAAAGAAGGCCGCATGGACCTAGACCATACCAGTAGGGGATGCAAGGGACATCTTAGGCATACTACAACCCCAACCAAGTCACTTCCATACCTTCTTAGGGCCCTTTTGCTCATCCTTTCTGGTCCACACCTCCTCCTTGGTCCTTCACATCTCAATATCATGCCTAACCAGCCACCCATTCATTTCAATCCTATGCTCAACCACAACCTCAGTGGAATGCATGTCATCAGGGGTGGAGGCCCCAATACAACTCTCTTCCCGCTCTTTTGCCTCCACCACATGCCCAATTACAACTGTTACTTCCTGCACCACCAAAGCAACCCCAAATGTCTGCCCAACAAAATCCAAACCCGAACAACAGATAGGCTCAACAAGTGTACAGTGTGGAACCATCATGCCCAACTTATGCTATGGAGATTCACGAAATTAACTTGCGATCTGGGAAAGTTCTCCCAGACAGCCAGCCTCCACCTAGGGAGGTTGAGGAAGATAAAGAGGAAAGTGAACCTAAAGCAATTCCACCCTTTCCTGAGAGACTATTCGTGATAGTCCGACCTACCCTAGAAGAAACTGAAATCGTTGGAGAACTGAAACATTTATGTGTGAAGATACCACTTCTCCAAGTCATAAAAGATGTGCCTATCTACAATAGGTTGATTAAAGAGAAGTGCTTTAGGCATCCAGGAAGGTGGAAGAGTGATGCCCCAACCATCAATGTCATAGGAAAACTGTCCAACTTGATGTTAGGGCAAGTAATCTATCCAAAATATCTAGATCTTGGAAGCCCAGTAGTTGATGTCCACATCAATGGCACCATGATCCCACATACCTTGATTGATCTAGGAGCTGCCATTAATGTGACGAAAAAAGACACAATGCTTAAACTTAACCTCGAGGGCTCCTTGAGGAAGACCACGACTGTGCTATAGCTAGCAGATCGCTCCATTGTGACCCCTAAGGGGATTGTGGAAGATGTGACGGTCCCCATTGATTCTTGGGAGTACCCTGTTGATTTCTTAGTTCTCCAACGAAAGACAAAGCTCACTAGGTATCCTGTCATTCTAGGAAGAATCTGGTTGGCTACAACTGATGCCTACATTTGATGTCGAGCTGGGAACATGACTATAAAGAATGGGCACATGTCCAATAGTTAATCCTATATCCTCCTGCCCAACCCTTGCTAGAACATGATCTACATCTCTGGTTGGAGGAGGAAGATGAGGATGAAGTTTATTTTGCACTGCTTTGTGCATTAGAAATATCCATGGGGGGAAACAACAAGATGAGGATCATATGATTGAAAATTTGATTTAGAATCCACCTCTCAGTGTATTACCATTAGAGGACATAGTAAGAGAAACCCAACACAACCCCTCAACTGATATCTGTGAAGCCGACTCCACTTCTCTCCATGTTATGAATATAGAGTTCAGCCTAGAAAGAACCTTGAAAATAAATCCATCCCAATCCACTTCAAAGGAGAAGGAACTGTGCAGCCTACTCAGAAAACATCTAGATGCCTTCACTTGGAGTTATAAGGAGATGAAGGGAGTGCACCCTTCAGTATGTACTCATCATATATACATCAAGGTAGATTGAAAACTAGTCAGGAAGCCTCAAAGGAGGATGAATCCAACACTTAAAGATATTGTTAAGGAAGAACTGCAGAAATTGCTTGATGCAGGATTCATCTATCCCATATCTGACAGTGAATGGGTCTCTCCTTTGGTGCTAGTGCCAAAGAAAAATGGTAAGTGGAGAATCTGTGTCAACTATCAGGAATTGAACAAAGCCACTAAAAAGGACCATTTTTCTTTGCCTTTCATAGATTGAGTGTTAGACGGTCTGGTAGGGAAAAAGTTTTTCTCCTTCCTAGCGGGTACAATCAGATTCAAATCAGCATAAAAGACCAAGATAAGACCACTTTCACTTGTCCTTGGGGTACTTTTGCATACTGGGTCCTTCCTTTTGGTTTTTGCAATGATCCAACCACTTTCCAAAGAGCGGTATTGAGTATATTTTCTGAATTATTTCATGATGCAGTAGAGATATACATGGATGACTTTACTCCTTATGGTTCTGATTTTCAGGAAGCTTTTTCTAACCTAGGAAAAGTTCTAGACAAGTGTATTGAGATGAACCTATCCCTCAATATGGAAAAATGTGAATTTTTGATGACTGAAGGGACAGTGTTAGGTCATGCAATATCTCAACAAGGACTACAGGTGGACCCCAACAAAATTGCCATCATCCAAAGGGTCCCACCTCCTCAAAAGGTGAGAGATGTCAGAAGTTTTCTAGGCTTAGCTGGGTATTACAGAAGGTTCATCAAAGATTTCAGCAAGCTAGCCTCTCCTTTGTTTGGCCTCTTAGGCAAAGATATTGAGTTCATATGGTCAAAAAACTTTCAAGAAGCCCTAGATACCTTGAAGAGCAAGTTAGTGACTGCCTCAATTCTCAGAGGCCCAAACTGGGCCCTACCTTTCCACATTCACACAGATGCCTTGAACAAAGCAATAGGAGTAGCCTTAGGAAAAATTGATGAAAAGTTACATTATGCCATATACTTTAAAAGCAAAAACTTGTCAAAGGTAGAGTTAAAATATACAGTGACCGAGAAGGAACTCCAAGCTATCGTGCATTCCTTAAACAAATTCAGACATTATATCACAAGCTATCAAACCTTTGTGAACAATGATCATGCTGCAATTAGATATTTAATGAACAAACCATATGTAAATTCTCGCATTATCAGATGGTTGCCTTTACTGCAGCAGTTTGATTTGACCATTATTGATAAGCCTGGTAAAGAAAATGTTGTTGCTGACTTTTTGTCTAGAGTGAATTTGCCTGCAGGTGAAGAAGGAATGGTGGATGACCAAATGCCAGATGAACATCTGTTTGCTATCTCATTACTCTCTCCGTGGTTTGCTGATATAGAAAACTACTTGGTTTCAGTACAGTTCCCACCACACCTGTCCTCAAAAGAGAAGAGCAAGATAGTAAGGAAAATCACCCCTTTCACGTGGATTGGGGGCAATCTCTTCAAACTTGGCCCAGATCAGATCTTGAGAACATTTGTCAGGGAGGAGGAAGTCTTTGAAATCCTCTTGACCTATCATGATGGGCCTTGTGGAGGTCATTTTGCAACAAAAAGAACTGCCTTCAAGATATTGCAAGCAGGCTACTACTGGCCCACTCTTCATCAGGATGTGAGGAGATATACCAGCTAGTGTGATCAGCGTCAGAGGATGGGGAAACCTACTCAAAAGGATGTGATGCACATGCAACCTCAAGTGAGATTTGAGCCATTTGAGAAGTGGGGCATGGACTTTGTGGGTCCTATCATCCCTCCTTCAAAGAAGAAACAATACATCATTATGTGCACCGATTACCTGAAAAATTGCGTAGAGACGAAAGCAATCAAAGCAGTGACAAAGGAAAAAGTAGCTGAGTTTTTGAGAGAAAACATATTCTACAAGTTCGGGTATCCAAGAGAGTTGGTCACAGATCAAGGCAGTTAGTTCACTTCCAATTTGATTGAAGACCTGCCCACACATCATAAAATCAAGCACAAAACTTCCACCTCTTACCATCCACAATCCAATGGGCAGGTGGAGGTCACTAATAGAGCATTGGAAGGGATCCTGACCAAGGTAGTGAGCAACAGTAGAAAAGACTGGGTGGACAGATTAGTTGAGGCCACTTGGGCCTACAACACAACATGGAAGACCACCACAGGGTTCACACCCTATGAACTGGTCTGGGAAGAAGGCTTTGTTGTCAATATAATTTGAGTTCAATACACTAAGGATGGCAGCCCAACTGGACCTAGACCTCAGCCATGTATAGAAGGAGAGATTACTTCAGCTCAATGGATTGGATGAATACAGATTGCAAGCCCTTATCCATACAGAGGTAGTTCAACTTCGAAGAAAGATATGGCATGAAAAAAATATCAAGGAGAAGCAATTGCAAGAGGGAGATTGGTCACTACTCTATGATTCAAGATACAAAGGTTTCAAAGGCAAGCTGAGGACAAGAAGGCTGGGACCCTACACTGTGGAGAAATGCAATGACAATGGTTCAGTTCTGATTAGAGCCATTGATGATGAAGCTATCCCCATGCTTGTAATGGACATCGGTTGAAAGTTTACAAGAAATCCCTCTCCTAGCGAGAATTGATTGAAGATTTGAATAAAATAGTGATGGTAGTGGAGCATGTCTCAACTTCCACTTCATCTACTCACTGAAGAAAAGAAATAAAAAAATAATAAGGACTCAAGTGAAAACCTCCATGAGGCACTTGAATCCCATCATTGGGTTGAAAACCTCTTCTGAGGCAGCCCAGTGATGACAAAAAAAGAAGAAGAGAAAAATAAGATCCCTGGGTGAAAACCTCCCTTGGAGGCACCCAAGGCAAGCAATTAGGGTGAAAAACTCTCTAAGGCGCCCTAGTTATTTTCCAAAAGAAAGAGAAAAAAGAGAAAAAAGAGAAAGAAAATGAATTTTTTATTACCTTGCAGGTTTACAGAAGGACTACAACAATTGTTCGTTTCGACATTAGACAGCGCTAGTACGGACTTGTGCTCCCCATATTGTCATGTATATAAAGGGAGATCCCACTAGGTTTCCAATCCTTTATTCATAGGAAGCCGATTTTGCTGCCTTGTAAACGTGATACACCGAACACAACATTCAGGGAGATTTCTTGCTCATACTTTTCAGTTTGCCGGGAGGTATTCTGCAGTTCATGGTTACCTAGTAATCCTTTTGCCTAGATTATCTTGAGTAGTAATTTTGATCTTTTTGACTCTTTAAATTCAAAATATCATCAAACACTTGTCCTTTTGAGCTCATTAAATTTGAAAGCGACTAGAGCCACCTTTCGTCCTTTTCTTGACTCTTAAATTTGAAAAGGCAATGTTTTCTTTCAGTGTCTTAAAATTAACTACCCAAAAATATTCCTAGTTAAAGTTATCTTCCTTAGTGATTCTTTAGGTTCGTTTCCAATGGCAACATTTCCAAAGTATACCAGTCAAGGATTCCTCTCAAATGAGAATCATTGTCATTTTCCTTCTTTTGGAAACGTTGGTGCTCCTTATATGGAAACGTTGTCCCTACCTAGGTTAACTATTGGTTTACCTATCTGGTTATTTTCGACTTCGGTGGTCCCAAGTGTCCTGACACCTGTCCGACCATCTCCTTCAGTTGAACCAGATCACGTTGATTCTAAGGTTGACCTATCACCTTCTTACCCTATTTCTTCATCTTCCTCTTCTACTTCGCCTGGTCAAATATAGAAATCCAGTAACCAGGAGGCTGAGAAGAAGAAGAAGAAGAAGACGTAGAAGAAGAAGTCAGATAAGCGACTGGCCAATTGTGTAGATGTTACTCCAAATTCACCTCCCGTAGAAAAACCTTTCAATCCTCCACGAAAGGTCTAATTCCCTTGGAAGCTGTGTAAGGGTGACCATATCCTTCGAGACTATCCTCGTATTACCATATTCTTAGAGATATGGTCTCAAAATCTAGATCGACCATCCCCATCGACCTCTAGAGATCATGTCGACGCTAGACCCTGAGCTAGTGATGATAAGAAGAAGGGAAAAATTAAATTCCCTTGTAGGTTATGTGAAGGAAAGCATCTTCTTCACCTTTGTCCTCTTGTGGATAAATCTTCCAAAGTTTCAGAAAACCTTACAGCTCCTCAACCCCAACTTCTTGTTGGTTATCAGAGGCTTTCTTCTAACCCTCTCCTAGTTGGTAAAGATATTGACTGGGATTCATCTCTTACCCATCCTGCTCTTCCTGACCATGAATCTCTTGTGTCTGTTCCTGACCAACCATTGGTCGAAAAGAGTGTCAACTTGGCTATACCTTTAGTTGTTCACTATGTTCCCAAAGAGAGTAGTGATGATCATACTGCTCATGTTCTTCTCGTCTCCTCAGGTTCTCATGAATCAAAGACTGACCCTCCCATCCCAGTTGTTCAGGAGAGTCCTTCTCCTTATGTTGCAGGGCATGGGGGCAATCATATGATACCCCCACCAAGCAGTTCTTTCATTTCTTTTGATTGGAGTCAATTGACTACTTTCCACCTCCCATCTTATGTTCCTTTCCACATCACAGTAAAAGCCTATAATATGGTAGTACATGGAATTATATTAGTTGAAGGTGTGTCTATTAATATCATGTCTTCTACTACTTGGCAAGTTTTGGGTTCCTCACAACTTGTGCCTGTCACCCAGAATTTGTTAGCTTTCAATAGAGGAACCAGTTAACCCTTAGGGATCCTTCCAAAGTTCCCTATTACTTTGGTAGGAAAGACCATCTGTATAGATGTGATGGTAGTCCAAGGTCCTTTATATTTCAATCTTCTCTTTGGATGCTACTATGTTTATGTCATGGGAACTCTTGTTTCTTCACTTTTTCGTGTGGTTTGTTTTCCACATGAAGAGAGAATAGTCATTCGTTGGTCACCCAATGCCTCCTATGCAACCATCATCCCCTATTGGTTCTTGTTTGCAAGCAGTGCCCTCCCCGCCACAGGTCCATTATGTGGCTACCTATTCTGTCTCCACATCTGTTGATGATCACAGTGATGGTATAGTACATTGTGTACTAGGGGCATTGGAACATGATTTGTCTTTGGTATCAGTTGACATGTATCCCTCCCAGAGCGTGGTTCTCTCGTCTAGTGAGGACCTATTGGGAGCCATATTCTCGTATGGTCCATGAACATGCTAGAGCACAGTTCCTTGTCTTGTGTCAAGCTCACTAAAAAATGAAACAAGGGGATGGAGCATAGTTTCTTGTCTTGTGTCAAGCTCGTTAAAAAATGAAACAAGGGGTTGGAGCATAGTTCCTTGTCTTGTGTCAAGCTCGTTAAAAAATACATCAAGGAGTCCGTGGATAGTTTCTTCCTGTATGAACCTCGTTAAAAAAATTGAAATAGATGTCTAAGGATAGTTATTTTACTGTGTCAACCTCGTTAAAAAAATGAAACAACTCCCTTTTCCAAATCGAGTCTTTGATTAAAATCTCATAAAATCCCAGTCGAGTCTTTCCTGGATCTCGAAAGTGAACCTTCATTCCATCCACCTAGCTGAATGAAATGAAGCTTGGGGGGTATGTACCTTGAATTGAGTCATTATTCTGGGGGCATGTAAACTTATCTCAAGCATAGTTTTTCATTTCAAGCTTGTATAAAAATGAAGCCAAACTCAAGCATAGTTTTTCGTTTCAAGCTTGTGTAAACATGAAACCAAATTCAAGCAGAGTTCCCCATGGTTCAAGCTTGTGCAAAAATGAACCCATGCCCAATTTACATCTCATGATTGCCATTTTTATCAGCTAATTTCTACTAGATGAGCCTTGGTTGTTTCATTCCATCGCCACCATCTCTTTGGCCTATCATATGCTTTCACCTGGTTGTTTTTCCTTTCCTGAGGAACCACAACAATGAATAGCTTTTCTAGCTTGCCTCTTGTTCTTTTAGTGTTTCAAGCAGTTTCCCCTTAACCGGAGCCAGTTTCTACCCTTTATACCACTCGTTTCTCCAGGACAAGTCACCTTTAAGCTCTTTTATGACTCGTAAAAGATGAAAAGATTGCCGAGTATTTTTTCTTTTTAGACTCGTTAAAGTAAATAAAATTGGGGAGTCTGCTTTAAGCCCTTTTCCATATCTCAAAACAGGAAAAGGTTGCCGAGCTCTTGTTGTTTTGAACTCGTTAAAGGCTACGAAATGTCATTTACGCAGTATATGTTTACCCCTTTTTCGGGCTGGGATAAACTATTTACGAAAAAGGTACCCCTTGGTTGACATGACTAAGAGTTTCTCTCGAGTATTGTCTTCTAGATTTTCGGGCTCGAGAGACAACTTTATGAAAAGGGACATTTTGGAGTTTTCTTTTCTATGTATTTTTCAAACTCTCTAAATATGAAAAAGATACTGAGTTACACCTTTGTCAGACTCGTTAAAAGATTAAACGACATTAGATTCGTCACTATGATGGACATGAGCTTCTCCTTCCCAGGGATCATTAACCTTACTAGGTCGGATTCATCCAAAGGATGGACTTACAGTGCAAGAACATGTTATCCCCTTCAAGCTTGCGATAAAAAATAATTGTGGTACCTGCCAGAAATGGTGGGGGAAAATGAAAAATTCTATAAGTTGTGTCGGCAACTCACTCTTGAACATGACACTTTCTGCTTCGTGTCAGGTTTGGATATCCTCAATTCATCATTGACTTTACTAGGTTGGGCCATTCATTATTGCCTTCCATTTGATCTCTACCATGTCATCATGACCTCCAATCCTATGGATCCAAAAGCTGCCAAAATATGAAGTTATGTTGCCGATATGTTCAAGAGTTGTCATTCTACACTTACACTCATTCCTGATTCTTTGTATCATCCATAATCATTACATCCCTTTGTCTCGTGTCAATGATGTGGGATACATCACGGCCCTCCTTCGACAAGGTCACTTCTTGTCGACTTCAGCTCATTATTGGGGAAGTTGGCCAAGGGACTCCTTTTTAGTACCTTAGAGCTTGTATGCACTAATGGAAAGTTATTTACACTTGATGACAAGTTCACATCATTGGCTTTTGATTGGGTTATTTCATGGGTGTTCGACTTCAGTTCCTTTATTCACATTTTTTGGAGTGTGTTCTTGGTACCTTGAGAGCCATTGTCATTATTGGTGGTTTCTCTCGCACTTGTTAACGATCCACATCATTGACTAGTAATCAAGTGACTTTTAGCATGTTCAACTTCAACACATCTATTCACATGTTAGAATTTGTACTTTGATCAGGTCATGTTGGAGCGCAAGACCCTGGACTCAGATTATAAAAGTCTAGGTTGCAAGGTGATGTGACATGATCATGGTGATATACATGTCTCTCTCGGATGGATGGTTGCAACCATACCATAAGTTGTTAGATGTGATCCTTCTCATTATTGGATGGTTGTGACCATACCTTGGTTTCAATATGATCCTCTTTATTGGATGGCTACACCCATGCCTTGGATCCATTTACGTGATATTTTTCTAGATGGCTACATCAATACCATGATTCATGTATCATTTTTCAGAGTTCCAGTAATGGATATGTATCTATACTTTCTTGCAGGTTTTGCAACGACGGACTCTGGTTCCTTGTACCTATCTGCAAAGCATTTCACTGTTACTCTAGTTTGGCTTTCATGCTTTAGGGGGCATCTGTTGCATAGCATTTTGTCACTGTCCCTGTGCTCCCCGTTACTTGATCTTGGAGGACCTCTACAATGAACCCTACATGCTTTCACATCATGAAGAGACTCCCATTATGTCCCTCTTTATGAGCAAAATATTTCCCTTTTGCATCATTTTCTAAGAATCTTACTTTTACCCCAGTTTACAAGACCGACACTAATGACCCATTTCCTCCTCACACTGATTTGTAGAGTTTAAAACTTAGCGTAGCACTGTACAACATGAATGAGCTTTTTCTCAGTCGTGTTGATCCTCTTTTGGCAAGTTTTTTAAATATGGAGTTGAAAATTCCAGGTCTATAAGCTTCATAACGAAAGTCTGGTAAATGGTTGGGCTGGATAGAGACGAGGAAGTCAGTTTGGGCTCCTTTTCCCTATTAATATGGAAAAAACCAAAGAGATAAGCCCTATCCCATTATAATAGGAATCATATCCCCTCCATCAAAACTATATAAACTCCTCCTTTTCCACGTTGAACTAGTCTTTTTGGAGCTTGAATAACCAACAAGATATCTATAGCTTTTAGTCTTCTAGTTTATGTTTGTGGAGGGAGAAAAGTGTGCTTGGTTTGGTTTGGAACTAAAGGGAAGAAGCCTTAAAGCTTCCATTGTTGGGGTTATCCATGAGATGCTAGCAGAGATGTGGGAACCTGGATTCGTCGAAGGAGACCTGAAATGTCAAGGCTTTGGTTTTAATCTCTTTCTGAACATATATGAATACAACTATTGATTGATTTCCTACATTAAGTGTTATCTTACATTTGATGGCTTAAGATTCCTTGACCTTTTAAGTATGCTGAATACAATTTGTATGCTATCATGTTTGTTGTTGTTGTTTGTTTGCTTGTTTAAGGTATTTGAAAGAAGGAAACAGAAAGTAGCTAGAGTAAGGAAGCATGATCATTACCAAGCAGAATAGTGTTCTAAGATTTAGGCACTCTTATTTCATTCTAGCCTAAGGAATTTTCATTAGATTGTTTGTTTATGTCTAGACTTGCTCTCTCGGGCTAGAGAAATTGTCTTTGTCCACATCAAGAATTTACCTACACCACAAATTGGTGACTCCACTAGGGAGCCAATCCTCTCGTCTGATTGATTTTCATTTCATGGTTTGTGTGAAATTTTGTAGTACCACCTTTTCCCTTTGGTTTTCTCTACTTTCCCTGGTTTGCTTCTCTGAGTCTGAAATTTATAGTGGCAGGTCTGGTTTTTGCCTTCGATTTTTTTTTTTCCCTTAAAATCCTCGATTAGCGCATTTAATTTTTTGACCATCGCATGGACTAGCGCAATTTGTTTTAAAACAGCTGCATCGTACCCCCTTATGGCGCTTTTTGTTAGTTAGGAAATCATGCCGATTTGTGTAGGTGAAGATCAGGGTTTCTCCTGGATCATCACCAATGTGTCTTGGCCTCTTAATTTCTACCTCTTAGCCTGTTTGCTTGTGTTTTCCCTGACTAGAAAGCTTCATTAGCTTGGTTTCTGTGCTTGTTTGGTTTGGCTTTTCCTTTCTTGATTTTTGAGTCTTTGGATGGTTTGTGGCTTTAGGGAATCTAGGTCATTGTCCATTCAGCTATTAGTGTGCTCAACAAGTCAAGTTGTTGGTTAGCTCCTCCATGCATTTTGTTTTTTAGTCCTTGTATTGCTTTGATTTCAATTAAGCAAGTTTGAAAAGTTTCATTTGTTCTTTTCTTGATTAAGCGTCTCTTTTTGGGCATAGATTACATTGCTCATCTTGTTTTTGGTCGAGTTTTTACGTCATTGGTTTGGAAATAATTTTCTTTTTGTGCTTTGCATTTGATTGATGTTGTTTGGTTCGAAATTACCATTGAAGTGTATGTGAAAAATTCATCTTATCATTCCACTGAAAATACATAATTTTCGTTTGTTGAATCAATATGTTACATTAGCTAGCATTATTGAAAACTAGAGTTGCATCATCATTTGCATTTGAAAACAAATGAATTTTCTTTACTGTTGAAAGGACTACTTGAAGTGCATTTTATAGGGAAGATAGGAAGTGGAAAGAACTTTCATTGTTTTATTTCCAAAAGCAAAGTAGTGAAAAGGTCATCTTCTTTAAGTTGCTTGTTTGTTGCATTGATTGGTTTCTCTACTCTCATTAGTGTAAACATTCATCGAATTGAAAGGGTTTTGTCTCATTTAGCAGCATATAGGAGTTTTTTCAAGTCACATCGATAAGGCCTGAAAACTGAGACATAATTTCAAGATAAACTTTAAAATGTATTCAATTAACCTAAGGCGCATTTGAAACTTAACGCTCACATTTAGAGGGTCTAGGCTAGAGACGTCTTTCGACGTCTTTAAACCTAGCAACAGTCATTAATTTCGACATTAGACAGTGCTAGTATGGACTTGTGTTCCTTGTACCATCGTGCATATAAAGGGATACCCCACTAGGTTTGCAGTCCATTATCCATAGGAAGCCGAGTCTGCCACCTTGTAAACGTGATACATCAAACAGAACATTCGGGGAGATTTCTTGCTCGTACTTTTCGGTTCGCCGGGAGTTATTCTACAATTCATGGTTACTTGGTAATCCTTTTGCCTATAGTATCCTGAGTAGTCATTTTGATCTTTCTGACTTTTTAAATTAAAAATATCATTAAGCACTTGTCCTTTTGAGCTCGTTAAATCTGAAAGCAACTAGAGTCACCTTTCGTCTTTTTCTCGACTCTTAAAATATGAAAGGCAAAGTTTTGTTTCAGTGTCTTAAAGTTAACTACCCACGAAATATTCTTGGTTAAAGTTATCTTCCTTAGTGATTCTTTAGGGTCATTTTTAATGGAAACATTTCGAGAGTCTACTAGTTAAGGATTCCCCTCGAATGAGAACCCTCGTCCTTTTCCTTCTTTTGGAAACGATGTTGCTCCTTATATGGAAACATTGTCCCTCCTTGGGTTAACCATTAGTTTACCTATCTGCTTATTTTTTACTTCAGTGGTCTCGAGTGTCCCGACTCCTATCCAACCATCTCCTTCAGTTGAACCAGATCAATGTGATTCTAAGGTTGACCTCTCACCTTCTTCCCTTGTTTCTTCATCTTTCTCTTCTACATCGCCTAGTGAAAGTTTGAAGTCCAGTAACCAGGAGGCTAAGAAGAGGAAGAAGAAGACGAAGAAGAAGAAGTCAGATAAGTGAGAGGCCAACCATGCCACTGTTACTCAAAATGCACCTCCCGTAGACAAACTTTTCGATCCTCCACGAAAGGTCAGATTCCCTTTGCAAGCTGTGTAAGTGTGACCATCTCCTTCAAAATTGTCCTCGTATTCCTAGTGTCTAAGAGGCATGGTCTCAAAATCTGGATCGACCATCCCCATCGACCTTTGGAGATCATATCAATGCTACACCCTCAGCTAGCGATGGTAAGAAGAAGGGAAAAATTAAATTCCCTTATAGGTTATGTGAAGGAGAGCATCTTCTTCACCTTTTTCCTCTTATGGATAAAGTTTCCAAAGTTTTGGAAAACCTTACAGCTCCTCAACCTTAACTTCCTATTGGTTATCAGAGGCTTTTTTCTAACCCTCTCCTAGTTGGTAAGGAGATTGACTTGGATTCATATCTTACCAATCATGTTCTTCCTTAGCATGTCTCTCTTGTGTTTGTTGTTGACCAACCATTGGTAAAAAAGAGTGTTGACTTGGCTCCACCTTCTGTTGTTCACTCTATTCCTAAAGAGAGTAGTGATGATCATACTACTCATGTTCTTCTCGACTCCTCAGATTCTCATGAATAGAAGAGTGACCCTCCCGTCCTAGTTATTCAGGACAATCCTTCTCCTTCTCCTATAGGGCATGGGGCCAATCATATGATACCCCCACCAAGTAGTTATTTCATTTATTTTGATTGGAGTCAATTGACTGCTTTCCACCTCCCATCTTATGTTCCTTTCCAGATCACAGTACAATCCTATAATATGGTAGTACATGGCACTATATTAGATGAAGGTTCATGTGTTAGTAGCATGTCTTCTACTACTTGGCAAGATTTGGGTTCCCCACAGCTTGTGCCTATCACCCAAAATCTGTTGTCTTTCAACGAATCAACCAGTCAACCGTTAGGGATCCTTCCAAAGTTCCCTTTTAGTTTGGTAGGAAAGACTATCTATATAGACGTGATAGTAATCCAAGGTCCCTTAGATTTCAATATTCTCCTTGGACATGACTATGTTTATGTCATGAGAGCTCTTGTTTCTTGACCTTTTTGTGTGGTTTGTTTTCTACACGAAGGGAGAATAGTGACCATTGATCAATTGTTGTTCATTGGTCACCTAGTGCCTCCTATGAAACCATCATCCCCTGTTGGTTCTTGTTTGCAAGCAGTGCCTTCCCCGCCACAGGTCCATTATGTGGCTACCCGTTCCGTCTCCAAATCTGTTGATGAACATACAGATGGTATAGTACATTATGTAATGGGGGCATTGGAACCTAATCTGTCTTTGGTACTAGGTTACATATATCTCTCCCAGAGCGTGGTTCTCTCGTCTAGTGAGGACTTCTTGGGAGCCATGTTCTTGTCTGGTCCATGAACAAGCCAAAACAAAGTTCCTTGTCTTGTGTCAAGCTCGTTAAAAAATGAAACAAGGGGCCGGAGCTTAGTTCCTTGTTTTGTGTCAAGCTCGTTAAAAATGAAACAATGGGCTGGAGCACAGTTCCTTGTCTTGTGTCAAGATCGTTAAAAAATGAATGAAGGAGTCCAAGCACAATTTCTTCCTATATCAACCTGGTTAAAATAAAAACGAGGAAGAACATGAGAAGCACCTGAGAATAGTATTATAGATTTTGCGAGAGAATTAGCTGTATGCTAAATATAGTAACTGTGATTTTTACAAAAGTCAAATTTAGTCCCTAGGCCATGTTATATCAGCCTAAGGGAATAGCAGTAGATCTAGAAAAGATCAAAACTATTATGGAATGGGCAACTCCAAAAAACGTTGCTGACATTAGATCCTTTTTGGGCCTGGCGGTTATTACTGCTAATTCATTAAAGGCTTTTCAAAAATAGATTTTCCATTAGACAATGGAATGTGAGCAAAGTCTTGAGTAGTTAAAGCAATTACTTACTACTGCGCTGGTGCTAAAGGTAGCATATCCAAAAAATAATTTGTGGTATGCATAGATGCAAGTAAGGGGGTTGTTAGTTGTGTATTAACACATGAAGGGAAGGTCATAGCCTATGAATCATATAAACTGAAGGACTATGAGTAGCGATACTTTGCATATGGTCTCGAGTTAACTATAGTAGTACATGTGCTCAAGATGTGGCGACACTACTTCCTAAGAAAGAAATTTTTGTCATTAACTAATCATAGCAACGTCACAAATTTATTTAACCAGTCTAGTTTAAATGCTTGACAGGCCAGGTGGACCACATTCCTGAGCGAATTTGATTTCGAAATGGAGCACCTTAAGGGAAAAGAGAATCGAGTGGCTGACGCATTGAGTAGGAAAATGCATTGCGTCTACGAAATATAATTCAGTAAAATACAATCTAACCTTCCTTAAATCATCAGAGAAGCATCCCTCAAAGACCCAGAACATGCATTCCTTTGGAAGCGAGCATCGGAAGATCGAGAGAGAGGGAAAGAATCTGACTATGTTATAAACCTTGACAAATTGTTAACATTAAGAAACATGATATATGTCCCCAACCAAAATTCTCTCAAACAATTGTTATTGGATGAATTTCATAGGAAGCCTTACATCGCTCACCCACGATACCAGAGAATTTTGTTGGTCATCAAGAAAAAATATTTCTGGCCAGGTTTAAGGAAGGGTGTTGCGGAATACTTATCAAAGCATTTAGAGTGTCAGCTCGTGAAGGCAGAGCATCAACATTGCATCGGTCTATTACAGTTGTTACCCATTCCCGAGTGGAAATGGGAGACGACCACTCAAGAATTCATCACATGATTACCTCGCACTAAGAAACAACATGACTCAATTATGGTGGTAGTGGAAAAGTTAAGCAAAACGGCCCATTTTATACCTGTGAAATCCGCCTACAAGACTGTAGAAATTGTAGATATATTCATGATGGAATTTTTTTCAGTTACACGGAATACCGAGGGTAGTAATTTCTGACAAAGATGTAAAATTTACATCCACATTTTGGAAAACCCTCTTTGCTGGGTGAGGTACTGAGATTCAATTCAGCACTGCCTACCATCCACAAATGGTTGGCCAAATAGAGCAAGTGAATCAAGTCTTGGAAGACATGTTAAGGATGTTCATAATGCAAGAATCGCATAAGTGGGAGGACTACCTCGACGTGGTAGAGTTCACCTATAATAATGGACATCACGAATCATTGGACATGAGCCCTTTTGAGGTGTTATATGGAATAAAGTGTCGGGTATCCATAGATTGGAATAGTCAAGTTAATAAGTTAGCATTGGGTCCTGATATGTTAGCTGAAATGGAGGCCACAGTTAAAAAGGTCCGCCATAACTTAAAAGCTGCCGACGATAAGAAAAATATTTATGCAGATAAGAAAAGGGCTCATAAATAATTTATGTTGTGGGATCATGTGTATTTGAAAGTTAAACCCCGGAAAAGTACTTTACAGTGGAAGGGTTGCACCAAGCTGGCACCCCGGTACTGTGGATTGTTCCAAATATTGGAATGAATTGGACCAGTGGCATACAAATTAGCACTCCCCGGCCACATCTAAGTCCACAATGTCTTCCATGTCTCCTTGCTGAAAAAAGCATGTGTACAATCCTCAACGTATAATTAGGAAAATATATAGGTAATAAAACATTTGAATAGGTAACATTGCATTGTTGTTTTGGTACAATTCTGACAACAAATTGTAAATTGTGCATGTCTAACTAGAGGGAGAGTTTCTGGTAGAACCTCTTCATATTCTTGAGAAACCACCTTGCGAAAGCGAGCCATCATCCAAGTTAAAGTGCAATGGAAGCACTTTGGCCTAGAAGAAGCTATTTGGGAAGAAGAGGAGACTATGCACAAAGCCTATCTGACATTATTTTCTTAAAAGAACACCAGAGATGGTGTTCCTCATAAGGGGGGAAGCTGTAACACCGTATGGTGCACAAACATTTATTTTTCTTACCAAGTTTTACGTATCACATCAAAAACTTTTACTTTGGTCAACACAATTTGTTAAAGGATTAAGGCTTGAAAGCCAAAACATTTTGTTATTTTTTTTAGTAAGGAATTTAAACAGTTTGTTAAAAAAAATCAATGAAACAGTTACATAACTCCTTGGACAGTTCGAGACAATTTCCTATCTTTCTTCCCCAAAAATATAAGAGAATAGGAAAGAGAGGGACACTGCTAGTAGGAGAGTCTGCTCAGATCTTTCCTTGAGCTGGGCACAAGTAACTAGTGGGAAAGAAAACTATGGCTAATAGTTGAATTTGTATGCTACTTGAGGTTGTACTATAGTCCTAAAGCCCAAGATTTTAGACTGTACTTGCCTAGAAACTGTTAGGAGTAGGAAGTGTTGTACCTGAAGCCCAAGACTTTAGACTGTACTTGCCTAGTAACTGTTAGGAGTAGGAAGTGCTAGGAGAGGGAATCTCGACGTAATTTCTAGGTCGGTGGCTAGGTGGTGAGACCTTCCAGAAACTGAAAGTATCTATACAGTTCTAGATAGACATAAACCGTTAAGGGACAAAATCTGTGCTTATCATTCAATCCTAGAAAAGAATTACTTTTAATTAGGAACAAAAGATCATGATTATGACTAA
Source organism: Pinus taeda (assembly GCA_000404065.3). Classification (NCBI taxonomy): domain Eukaryota; kingdom Viridiplantae; phylum Streptophyta; class Pinopsida; order Pinales; family Pinaceae; genus Pinus; species Pinus taeda. The sequence continues at coordinate 78,515 of APFE031546885.1, read as the reverse complement.
ATCACTAAGTATATTATGTTGTTTGAAGAATAGATATGTAGTAAGTAGATTCTATGTTTTATTATGATTAAGTTCTCATGATGAAGGCAACGTAATGATACAATCTTATTAAACAAATGACTAGAAATATATATTGTTGAATTTTATTACTAGCTTGGACCTGTTTACTCATAGGATGGGTAAAATAAACAGCACGAAACAGTTCCAAGCAATGAAAGAAAGAACGATTTCAAAAAATCTTGTAAGATAATTTTTTTTAGCAATTCTCAGAATATAGCAAGAGAAATAGTTTACGAATTATAAGAGACAAAAGCTATCTAATAACAGAACCATAAACCATATTAAACCGGCGCATGGAGCGTACAAAGCATGAACCCATATCGCTAAAAAATGAATATCTTTAAAATTCATTCAAATTCGAAGTGTGACAAGAAGTATGAAGCCATCAAACTCTTCTTATATTAATCATTAATCAAGTTTCCGAAACATATGAAACATGACAAAATAGACAGGGTACGTCTTGGCTCTCGGTCGAGTCCAAAAGGAAGGACCACAAGCCAACCAGCCATATAGCAGTGGACTTTAAATTAACCAATTGATAGATAATAAACTTCAAGAAAACGATGAACAGTAATACAAAGCAAAATATTACGATTTACAAACTGTGCTAATTATACAATAGCACAGTGTGGACATCATTCAGCCGCGTTAAAAACCCTTCAATAAGGAGAAAAAAAATAGCCAAGCAGAGTGTGGACGCAACCCTCTTATGGAAACTGAAACTATTTATGCGGTAGTATTACAGTCTCAACACTGAAGGACTGGACGAGCTTTGGCATAAATCCGGCAAACCACTCAAACAACTAAGCTATCAAACATTAAATTACTTCCAACATTAAACAAGACCAAAGAAAATTCCTCATTTTGCAAGCCACCTGAGGTGACGACACAAAAGACGATTTTCTCTGTTAGGATGCCTCCCAAATCTTCACTCTGACAAACATGCATGACATAGGGTTTTACCTGCAAAGGCAAGTCAGAGGTTAAACCTTTTTGAATTTTTAAACATTATTAAACGGGATGTAAGATAGAATACTTCAAGTTCTTTCTTACCTGTGAAGGAGCCGCACCATGCAAGAGAAAACCGAAGACCTGTAGACACCATGCAAGAGTTAATATCTGTGTCTCTATGCAGGTAGAAAGAGAGAGAGGAATTCCCAATTCGATACCCTAAAACCCTTACCTCTCTGGAAGACCATCCTCTTGCCTTGTCACTGTGCTTGTGGAAACGAAGCAGCAATTGCAGAACATGCCTGCATCAAAGGTAATAGATCAGAAGTATTCGTTCAAGGGAGAAATCAAACCCGAATGCAGAGTGTGGACAGAAAACGCATATAAAACTTACCTATGTATTCTCCAGAAAACGACAGAACATGGAGGGCTGATGTCGCCATGGTGTTCTCTATCAACCCTAAAAATAATTGCAGAGCCGCCATGGTATTCTCCATCAACCTTGAACAGAGTTGCAGAGCCACATTACTATTGAAAATATAATTTCAACTTGTCGTGCTGCATTTAATTCACAAAACCACCTGACCTTATCAGACCGCTTTTCATGAAAAGTGGTTTTCCTCCGAACGAACCCGATACAATCATTTTTTTACGCGTGTCCTCTGTACGTTTTGCAAAACAACTTTTCATCGGGACATAACGTTCAGCAAATAAGGGGCGTCCGATATTGCTCTGAACCGTTCGATTGAAAGGATGGTGGATGTCCATTTGATTAATCCAAAGCTGCATTCAGGCCTGCGGGGAATGACATTGCGTGAAGTTTTTGGTTGACCGCCAGCAAAATATAAATGAAATTAAATGTGTTCGTAGATTATTGGTAAAAAGTTTTAATTTTAATGTTTTTTATTTCTTACGGAGGTATGGGCATAGTAAAAGCGCATTTATGTGTTATGTTTTTCTTATTATTGTATATGACGTGTAATGTAATGTGAGGGAAGCGTGGAGTGAAACACACAGCAGTATGAAACAGAGCAGGGACTGTATGTAAATTTTTTTTTTTTTTTTGAGAATATGAAATTGCCATATGCAACAGCGGAGAGGTAATTTTTTTTTTGTTGTTGCTTGTTGAGAGAAATTTGTAGCGGAGCGTGAATGTAATCTTTTGTTGAAATGGAAATGTAAAACGCAGCAGCGTAAATGCAAGTTAAAAAAAATTTTTACACATAGCAGTGTAATTTTTTTTTTTGGAGACAGAGTAATTTTGTTTCTACTTCTGAAGCAGTGTTGGTAAAAATCCCTCAGTTAGAGGAAGACGTTTTTGTAACAATAGTTTTATTTTAATGAATACAATGCTTTTGTGGTTGTGTGTAATACTCTGTTCTCAGAAAATAATTTGTTTATAGCTTCCCTGTGTTAAGATCCTGGAGAAAAATAGAGCATTGTTCTCTGTTCAGGTTATTTGTTTTGGAAATTACCAGAAAATTCCCAACAGTGGTATCAGAGCTTGTTCAGGCTCTTTGAAGGTGTCAAAGAAGTTGAAGGAAGAATTTTTGCTACAACAGCTTCTCAGCGGAGTGAAGACTCAGTAAAAAAAAAAGGATTCAGGTATTCTCAGATTAGTTTTTTGTGTTGTCGCTGAAGAAACAATGAGTTATTTTAAAAACACAGTCAGGTATTTGAATCATAGTTTAGAGTGCTAGAATGGCCAACACCAGCACTAGCATGGGTATGTTTAATACTCAGCTCCCACATTTTAATGGGAAAAACTATGACTATTGGCAATAACCATGAAAGCCCTGTTTGCTTCACAAGATTTATGGGAACTTGTTGAATATGGGTTTGAAGAACCAGTAGATGAAAATGAGTATAACAGATTAACTCAGGCAGAGAAAGATCTATTGAAGAGAAATAGGAAGAAGGATTCAAAAGCCCTCGTATTTTTGTATCAAGTAATGCATGAGAGTGTGTTTCCAAGGATAGCAGCAACCAAGACATCCACAGAATCATGGCAAACTCTCAAGACAGCCTATCAAGGCATGGAGAAAGTGAAGACAACAAAACTACAACTACTGAGGAGAGATTTTGAGAATCTTTGCATGAAGGAGTCAGACAATATTGACTCATTTTTCACACATGTAATTGGTCTGGTCACACAAATAAGGACTTATGGAGAAATTCTTGAAGAAAGGAGGATTGTGGAGAAACTGTTGAGGATCCTACCCTCAAAGTTTGATGTGATTGTCACCACCATAGAAGAGACAAAGGATCTCTCAAACTTCTCAGTTGATGAGCTACATGCATCATTGATAACACATGAACAGAGGTTGAGTAGAAATAAAAACTCATCTCTAAAGCAAGCCTTTAAGACCCAGATGTCTTTTGGAAGAGGAAGAGGTCAAGGCAAAGGAAACAAGAGAAGAAGAGGCAGAAGCCAAAGTAGAGGTGGAAGAAATAGTCCAGCAAATGTTCAAGGAAGAGGCAGCAATCCAGATTAGAACCAAGGCCAAGGCAGCAGCCAACAAAGTGGACAACATCATGCTCAAGGACAAAGGTATGAAAAATCTAATGTCCAATGTTATTATTGTAAAAAATATGGGCATTATGCCAATGAATGTAGGAAGAAGCAGCATGATATGAATAATAGATCTAGTGCAAATATCACTAGAGAAAATATCAGCCAAGATAATGTGTTGATAGCGTGTAATATGGCTGAAACAAACAGTGATGATATATGGTTTCTAGATTCCGGTTGTAGTAACCATATGATAGGAAAAATAGCCCTGTTTTCTGCTTTAGATCAAAATGTGAAATTACAAGTCACACTTGGGACTGATAGTAAAATTTCTGTTATGGGAAAAGGAGAAGTTAAAATATTTACAAAAAAAGGTGAAAAGAAAACCATAGCAGATGTCTATTATGTTCCTGGAATGAAATGTAACTTCTTGAGTATTGGTCAGCTTGTTCAAAAGGGGTACAATGTTTTCTTTGTGAATGATGTATGCACCATCATGGATAGAGCACCCAGAAAACGATGTATTGCTGAAGTGAAGATGACAAGGAACAGGATGTTCCCTCTCAGAATAAAGGCAGATTTGAAAAATAAAGAAGTAATTGCAGCAGTTACCCAAGAGGCTTTCCAATGCGTACCAAAGAATGAAAATTGGTTGTGGCACCTGAGATTTGGACATCTCAACTTTGGAGCTCTTAACTTGTTGAGTAGAAAAGGAATGGTAAGATGATTACCATTGATAGAGAAACCGGACAGCCTTTGTGAAGGTTGTATCTTGGGGAAACAACACAGAGAAAGTTTTCCATCAGGGAAAAGCATAAGGGCAAAAACACCCTTAGAAATTGTTCACTCAGATGTATGTGGACCGATGCAAATTCCATTATTAGCAGGCAACCAATATTTTTTAACATTCATTTATGATTTCACCAGAAAGACTTGGGTTCATTTCCTGAAGAAAAAAAGTGAAGTGTTTGAAAAATTTCGAAATTTCAAAGCACTTGTAGAAAACCAAAGTGGGCTGCATATCAAAGTTATAAGCACTGATAGAGGAGGTGCGTATATCTCCAAGGAATTCATACGGTTTTATAGAGAAAATGGAATTCATAAGCAATTTACAGCTAGGTACACTCCGCAGTAAAATGGTGTTGCCGAAAGGAAGAACATGACCATTACGGATATGGTGAGGAGCATGTTGAAGGAAAAGCATTTGCCAAATGATTATTGGGCTGAAACTGTATACTGTGCAGCATATATTTTGAATAGGTGTCTTACAAAAGCAGTGATGAATAGAGTACCGGAAGAAGCATGGAGTGGGAGAAAGCAAAGAGTCGCCCACATGAAAGTTTTTGGATGTGTGGCTTATGCACACATTCCTGATCAGCTAAGGAGGAAGTTGGAAAACAAAGGGGAGAAATGTATTTTCATTGGATACAGTGAGGAATCCAAAGCTTACAGGTTGTATATCCCATCTACCAAGAAGTTGTTTGTGAGCAGAGATGTTCAGTTCATTGAGGAGGAAGCTTGGGATGGAAGCATAGAGAAAACAGTGAATGTTAAAAATTGTTTGTCTCATGATGAAGATGATGAGGAGATGGCTGAAATACATCCCCAACAACAACGCCAACACAAGGGCAGCAAGCAACACCCTTGAGGAGAAATGAAAGTGCTTCTTCCAAGCACACCACAAGGAGGAAATTCAAGTGCATCTTCAAGCACTTGTACACCAAATGAAAGAGGTAAGAAGTTCAGAAATTTAAGTGACATTTATGAGCAAGAGGCAGCAAATGAAGGTATGAATTCTTTGTTTGTATTATATTTTCATGTTGATGAACCTATTCATTTCGAAGATGCAATTAAAGATAGGAAATGGATAGAAGCTATGGATGAGGAGATCAATGCCATAGAAAGAAACAAGACATGGGATTTGGTTGAACTACCAAAAGGTAAAGAAGTCATTGGAGTTAAATGGGTCTATAAGGCCAAGAGTAATGCTGAAGGCAAAATAGAAAGACACAAGGCAAGGCTGGTTGTCAAAGGATACAAGCAGCAGTATGGGAGAGACTATGAGGAGACTTTTGCACTGGTTGCTAGAATGGAAACTGTGAGAGTAGTGCTATCCATAGCAGCACAAAAAAAGTGGAAAGTTTACCAAATGGATGTGAAGTCAGCATTCCTAAATGGAGTGTTAATGGAAGAGGTTTACATTGAACAACCTCTAGGCTATGAAAAGAAAGGCCAAGAACACAAAGTGTGCAGATTGAAGAAAGCTCTTTATGGGCTGAAGCAAGCATCAAGAGCGTGGTACAGTAGGATAGATTCCTATCTATTGGAAAATGGATTTGAAAAATGTGAGGGAGAACCCACCCTCTACAGCAAAGAAAAGGATGGTAAAATTCTAATTATTGTGTTATATGTTGATGATGTTATTTTTACAGGTAATGATGACTACCTCATTGAAAATTTCAAATCAGTGATGAAAGAAGAATTTGAGATGACTGACATGGGTTTGCTGAGATACTTCTTAGGAATAGAAGTAGATCAAAATGAAAATGTGATTTTTATCTCACAAGCAAGATATGTTAATGAAGTGTTGGAAAGATTTAATATGGAGGACAACAAGGCAGCAATCACTCCCATAGTGATGGGATTAAAACTCAGCAAAGAGGACAGCAGCAAGGATTTTGATCCTAACTTGTATAAGTGCATAGTTGGCAGCCTAATGTATTTGACTGCAACTAGGCCAGATATAATGTTTGCTGTTAGTTTAATTTCCAGATTTATGGAGAGGCCAAAAGAGGCACATTGGCACGCAACAAAAAGAATTCTGAGGTATGTTAAAGGTACTAAAAGGTTTGGAATTTTATATATTGCTTCAAAATGTTTGGATTTAATTGGATACACTGATAGTGATTGGGCTGGAAGTGTAGATGATCGGAAAAGCACATCCGGTTATGTTTTTCACATGGGTTCAGGAGCCATTTCATGGGCTTCTAAAAAGCAGCCTATTGTAGCGTTGTCTATAGCAGAAGCTGAATATGTGGCAGCTACAGCAGCAGCATGTCAAGCAGTTTGGATGAGAAGAATGTTAAGGAGTTTAGGCCAAGAGCAGGCAAAAGGAACATCAATTTTTTTGTGACAATAGCTCAGCTATTGCATTATCCAAGAATTCGGTGTTTCATAAGAAAACGAAACACATTGACACAAGGTTTCATTACATCAGGGAATTGGTAAGCAATGGAGAAATTGTTTTACAACATTGCAGGACTCAGGATCAGGTTGCAGACATTCTAACCAAGCCATTGGACCAGAAAAGTTTCGAAATTTTGAGGAAATGTCTGGGTATGACTGATAACCCAGCAGTTGAAATTAAAGGGGAGTGTTGAAAATATAATTTCAACTTGCCGTGCTGCATTTAATTCACAAAACCACCCGACCTTATCGGACTTGCATTTAATTCACAAAACCACCTGACCTTATCGCACTGCTTTTCACGAAAAATGGTTTTCCTCCGAACGAACCCGATACAATCATTTTTTGACGCGTGTCCTCTATACGTTTTGCAAAACACCTTTTCATCGGGACACAACGTTCAACAAATAAGAGGCGTCCGATATTGTTCTGAACTGTTTGATTGAAAGGATGGTGGATGTCCGTCCGATTAATCCAAAGCTACATTTAGGCGTGCAGGGAATGACATTGCGTGAAGTTTTTGGTTAATCGCTAGTAAAATATAAATAAAATTAAATGTGTTCGTAAAGTATTGGTAAAAAGTTTTAATTTTAATGTTTAAGTTTTAATTTTAATGTTTTTTATTTCTTACGGACGTATAGACATAGTAAAAACGTATTTATGTGTTATGTTTTTTTATTATTATTGTATATGATGTGTAATGTAATGTGAGAGAAACCTGAAGTGAAACACACAGCAGTGTGAAACAGAGCAACGATTGTATTTAATTTTTTTTTTTGAGAATATGAAATTGCCATAAACAGCAGCGGAGAGGTAATTTTTTTTTGTTGCTACTCGTTGAGGAATTGTCGGCCTCTTGAGATGTTTTTTTGACTAATCTTATTTGTTTTTTTCCTAGGTGGCTCCCGGTCCAGTTTTGGTCTACCCCTAAGTTAGTTTCTGATAGCCCAAAGTGTAAAAAAAAGAGATTTAAACTTAATATTTAATGAATTTGACAGTAGTCACTATTGAATTTCTCTTTACACACAGCGGGATCGTTACAAAACATTAATTTTTTCTTTACAGTCAGACCGTTACAAATACATTAAGTTTTATTTTAAAAAAATATATGAGTTTCTAACCCTAAAAGGTATATCTATATTATCTATTTCCTTTACGTTAAAAGCATTGAATTCAATAATTTATTTTGAACATTTAAGCTATAATTAAAAATAGGAATTCTTTTTAAATATGTGTCTATATGTGTATAATGGATTAATGATTAATAATAGTAAATATTTAATCATTAAATATTGAAAAATATTTTTTCCAAGTCTGGTTTATAAATATTATTATAAATAATTAATAATATAATATTATTTTATGTAATAATATATATAAAAAAATAAAATATTATATATATAATTTAAATATTAGTGATATAATATAATTTTATAAGTGTATATCAATCACCTTATTAACTTCATTAAAAATATAATTATGTAATTTAATTAAAACAAATATTTATAAGAATAGTTTCCGCGTAAATCATATAGAAAGACTTTTGTCCACCCGTTTTGAACCAACCAGTTTGGTTTATCCTCATGACGAGTTGAAGAAAAATCCAGCTTTGCATGTTAAATAGTTAGAGCATAGCCTCCAACAGCTATCTTGACCAATGGCTAATTTTGACCTAGGGTTCAACTCGTTCTTAATATGAATCACACTGGTTGGTTCAAAATGCTTGGACAAAAGTTTTTCTATATATGATTTACACCAAAACTCTTATAACTATGATTAATCACAAAAGCGTCAATTCTACAAAACAAATATTGTAAATAAGCAAGGCATTTATTGTACTCTTTCCATGCACACCGAGGGTTCACTCAGCATGGTGGTCTGATGTTAGTTTCGATGCCCACCATGCGTTCAGTGGGCAGAGTGGTATGATGTATGAGTTCCCTCGAGCGGTAAAAGGAAGATGATTCCGATCTAACAATTAACTTCCTGAATATGAATGAGCAGGGCATTTAATGTATACTCTTTCAATGCCCACTTACCGTTCAGTGCACAGAGTGATCTGATGTTTCTGTTTTGTGGAGGAAAAAAAAATGTGAAAGTAGATACATTTAATTGAGGATTACATGAAGTAGCTTCTGTGAGAGTGAAAATATATGAGTTTGTTTTAATAGGAAAAAGTTTTATGAGGTTTGATGTATGACTTACCTCTAAGGACACTTTACTTTTTAAATATAAAATACAAATACACTAGCATAATTATAGTAAATTAATGTGATTAATATACACTGACATGTGTATATATTAATATTGTTAATTTTCCCAAAATATACTAGCATAATTATATTAATTTATATATATATATATATATAATAATATATATATATATATATATAATATAAAATTATTAATTTTTTTAAAATGATAAAGGAAGATGATTCTTAAATATATACTATTCATAATATATTAATTAATGTGTATAACATGTGATTGATATCTAAAGACATGCTTATATATTAATATTTTTTTTTTTTTTTTTTATTAATAATTTATTATTAATTATTTAAAATTAAATATTATTATTGTTATTAATTATTAATATAATATTTATAAAGAAAAATTGAGAAATAAATAATTTTTTAATATTTTTATTAATATTAATGTGTATAAAGAAGATTTAGAGAAATATTTCTCTCGTCTTTTTATTGGAATTGGTTAATTTAATCATTTTCCTAATTAATTTTTTTATCAAATGGTTTTACAAAACATGATTACAAATTTATTGTACCTATTGTTGATAACCATGTATGTTAATTAGTGAAAAATGAATAAAAAAAAAGAAACTTATAAAACATGCATTGCATGGTGGATTCATTTTGAAACTTTTAACTGTTCACATTCTCAAAGTATGTATATTCAACTAGTTGTCAAGCATTTTATTGTTTTTATTCACTCCATTATATGAGTGGTTGTTTGAACAAAGGTATGTAGAGTTTTTTTTTTTTTAGCATTTTATTGTTTTTATTCACTCCATTATGTGAGTGGTTGTCTGAACAAAGATATGTAGAGTTTTTTTTATAGCATTTTATTGTTTTTATCCACTCCATTACATGAGTGGTTGCTTGAAACAAGGTATGTAGAGTTTTTTTGTTTATCCACTCCATTACCTGAGTGGTTGCTTATGCATGCCATTCGAAATTATGCCCACTTGAGAGATAGCTATAGTGGATGGAATATGAATTTATTAAATTATCTATGTTTTTGTGGGTTGAATTGTTATTTCTAAAAAAAACCACACTTGTTAGGTGCATCCAACTAATTTTGACTCCCTTCTCTAAAGTAGCCCCCTTGAAAGAAAATGTATAATGACTAATCAATCATAAGTAGAGTTTCATTATTATTTAAATAATATAAATAAGTATTAAATAGTAGTGTTAAATTATAATATATTGTGTGGTGTTTCATAACTTGGGTGTGAGGTTAAATTAACGACATGAATATGAGCTTATTAGAAATTTTATTATAATAATACAACCCTAGGGTTCTTATTATATACACCTAAATCAAGGGTTACTAAAATATATTAATTAAAACATTAGTTGAAAATGATTGAATTAATATAATAATATTCATTAATAATAATATTTTATTATTAAATTTATATATAGGTAATTATTAATATTATCAATACATAATTAAGAAATACTTAATACATAATTAGTTAGTAGAACATAGTCAAATATGAGTACATTCACATTTGGTCAACCTATGTTTATCTTATTTGACAATAGCCAACTTTAATTTACTCAAAGTCCCCTTCAATCACTATAACATCAATTAATTAATTAAAACATTGAAAAAATACTCAAAACATTATTTAAAATATGAGTGTTAATAAGTTTATTAATTTATTAATAATTAATTTATGAGTGTTAACTAATTTATTAAATAGGATAATAATTAATTAAATTTCAATGTTAACACATTATACCTCATATTTTAATTAATGCTCGAGTTAATTAAAACATTAAAAAATTACTTAAAACATTAATTAAAAGATTTAACAATATTAATTTTATTTTTGTTAAGCTTGGGAGGACCATTCCATTTTCTATTAAACATAAGCAAGTTTACACCACACAAATTGACCAGGTGACCTCAACTTGCCCCGAAGGGAAACCAAGTTTGTTAGCCACCTGTCTGCATTGTAAGCCAGCAAAAAACAATAGTTGTAATCTCTCTAGCTGAGCTATATATGTCTCTGTTTCGTGCCAATACACTAGATAACTATCTAAACTCATATTTGCAACACAAAAATTAAAAGTTATCCACATAACACAAAAACATGCATGGGTAAGAGTCTATTCCTTCTGTTCCTCTGAGGCAGATTCAACAGGTGTCGAATCCTTAGCAGATGCCCCTGACATGTCATTCAACTCTGGTATGCAAGGAATATGGCAGTGAATTCTATCCAACATGATATCTTGTTTATGCACTTGGAAGAGGATTTTCTACAAATCCTGGTTATAGCTCTGCATTCCTTGGAGTGTCACTGCCATTCCCACGGAAATTTGTTCTATTGCCTTGCCTAATAAACTCTTCATTAACGAGTAAAGGTACAAAGTTTTCTTAAATTGCGTGATTAATCCTCGGGTGTTGCTAGGATCTCGGACTAAGGTCCTCCAATTGTCCATTTCTTCCTCTGTCTCACTACCTTGTTTTACTTCCTCCTCCCACTCTTCTAATAATTTCTAGATTCTTGCATCCATCCCCTCACAGTAAGCCTCAACCGCTTCAGTGATAAGGTGTTCTACTGATTTCCTACCCCTGCGTGGTTTCAACATGCTTGGCTCCTTGTCTTTCCTAGGTGTCATGCCTATCCTACCACGACCACGTCCCCTCGTAGCATAATCCATGACCTACTTGCCAGAGCACCGGTAACAACAAGAGTTAGTTAAATTGAAACACAACATTACAGTTATGCGCCACCACATGGTGGCTCTATTCTAATTTTTTTTGCCATCATTATACCCCATCCCCTACTTTTCCTCTCCGTCGGTCTCATAATTTCCGAGCTAGGGTGGTCGTGAGACCACATGCAATGGGGATGTCCATAGACCAAACCCTCTGTCACATCCTCTTTCCAACCTCCAGTACTGACGATCCTTGCTTAAGCCATTCTCAAGACCCCTTTTTCTTCTTACAATTTGTTCATAGTATTTCAGGTTCCTTTCCCCCTCTGCCCAAGGATTAATGGAGCTTCCCCTTAGTTCCACCCAATTGGGTTTCTACTCGGATTCTATGGCCTTGGCATGAGTCCGATAGGAATTCCAATTAACCCAACACTTGCTTTGCATGCAGCAGGAATGGCTACGCCCCAAGCCTCCTACGAGCTACTTCCCCCTACCCCCTTCTACCATCTACTGCCCGTCATACACTCTCTTTCCACAGTCAACCTCCCCCCAAGCATTGTTTAAGGAGCATGGTGCATCCAAAACCAACAACATGCAATTTTGCCCTCGACGGTCATAGGCATTACCCATTTGGCATAGGGTATGGATACAAAACCAAGAAATTGCCAGCAATTGCCTTCCCCATTGCCACTAGTAGTTTGCTATCCCAGATGCCCTCTTTCTATTTACCCCCCCCCCCCCCCAGCAAAATCCCAACCATAACATAATTACAGTGGTGGAGAAACGTCGAATTATGTACCCGGGATCAAAATGTGTTTGTCGTCAAGCTTGGAATCTCTAGTTCCTACGTCCTCCCGTACCACTATGATACCACCTTTCTCCATAAGTTGGCCCTCCAACATTGAACGTCTGCTTCACTCACCCGCCTATATGCCTTCTTGTCTTGCCACCTTTCCCACCTCCCAAGCATGCATTCATGCCAAGGGTCATCACACCCCCTCCCTTGAGCATGTGGGGGGTGACGGTACTAATTGCCAGGGTATCGATCATTACTACAACAGATGATCGAGGTGACTTAATAACATTAATTAAAACCTTTAAATAAATATATTAATATTAGTTAATAATACTATTAATTTATTAACATTGATATATTAATTAAAGAATTAATACATAATTAAAAGAAAAATTACATAGGACATAATTATTATGGTCAATTACATTAGTTAAATATAGCCAAATATGACCACATTCACACATAGTAAACCTTATATTTACCACAATAACCAACCTTATTCACTCGAAATAATCCTTAGTTAATATAACATTAATTAATTAATATTAATTAATCAAAACATCAACATTAATAAGATTAATTGAAACATTAAAATGTCTAATAACATTAATTATAATATTAATCATATTAATTATATTATTGGAGTAATCCCATAAATTTTTAATACTAATAGCATGAGCTTTTTTAGAAAATAGTATTAATAATATTATCATGACATTAATATTATTTAATAACATTTAAATTTTAATATTAAATTTAACAACATTTAATTAATAATATTAATTTATTTAATGGCATTGATTATTACTATAAATAATTGTTAATGTAATATTAATTTAATATTATTAATTTTAATTTTTAACATTAATTTTTAGTATGAATATATTAATAAATATAATTTATTGGTATGGTTTATTATTTTTATTTTTAATTTATTAATATATATTATATTAATTTAATATTTTAAATATTATTATTAATTATTAATATTAATATTAATTTTATTTTAAGATTAATATTAATATTAATTTTTATTTGAATATCAACTATTATATTAATATTAATTAATATGATTAAGATATTAAAATTACTTCTAATATATTTAATATTTATAAAAAATCATTTTAGTTTTAATTATTTATTAATATTAATAATCTTCAATAATATTAATAATCATAATTATTAATAACATGAGAGCCGAGGTGAGGAGAGCGGGAGGAGCTATGGTTTTTTCATCACAGACTTGGCCCGACAACCCTGCAATCCCTCTAGTCTGAGAAACGACAGGGGTAGAGTGACAAGGAATATTGTTGATAGTAGCCATTAGTGGTATGGTAGGGACGAAGAGATCTCCTCTTACCGAGACATCGTAGTAAGGGAGATGAGCCAGCATGGCGCAGTGAGAGGCAATGGAAACCGTGGGAAAAGGATGCCGGTTTTGGGAGCCAAATGGCAAGCGGGCTTGGGAGGAAAATGCCTTCCGAGAGAAACCAAGAAACCCCAATTTGTTATAACAAACAAAAAATTGGAGGCATAGGGAATATATATGAAGGACCATGCCTTGATATGTAAGTTTAATGGCTTGGCCAACTCAGAAGGAACTGATCAAATGGATCTAGCAACGGTGGCAACCAAAGGGGCACATAGACCTCAAGCTACGGGCGAAAGGATTCTTCTCTGAAGTCTTTTCCAACCTTGAAGACAAGGAGAAGGTTTTAAAAGACAAACCATATTTCTTCAACAATGGTGGAATGCTATGAGACACTGGGAGGAATGCTATAACCGAGACCAAGAAAATATTCTAGCAACACCCATCTGGATACAACTTTTGGATTTACCAATGGACTGCCTGGGACCCTGAAATCTTGGAAGGAATAGGCAACTCGATCGAAACCTTCAACAAAGTGGCAGACTCGACAAGAAAAGGTAGGTACACCTATGTAAGAATCTGTGTGTACATGAATATCACTGAGACGCTACGAGACTACATAGAGTTAGAATATCATGATGATATATGGCAACAACCCCTTGATGATGAACATATCCCATTCAGATGTAGGCAATGTCATCAATATGGCCACCTTTATTGATCTTTCCCGTTAAATAACACATAAAACCATTCGACTGAGAACAAGGTAGGAGAGGCAACAAAAATAGAAGATAGGCACTAAATTAAAAGAAACCAAAAACCAGTAGGTAATCAAAAACAAAATCAAAATGAGAGAGAGAAGCGTACCCATAATAGATTTGCCACCCTTCAGGTGGACGAAATGGGGGAGACAAGAATGGAGAATACCAAGGAGACGGAAACCATGCAAATGAAGGAGCCAGCAGAAAACAAGTAAAAGAGACAAGAGATAGAAGAAAACCTAAGGGAGCAGAATACCATGCAAATGGTAGAGAAAAACCCAATGGAGATTGATACCCAAAAAGAAGATCTTAGCATGGAAGAGAAAGTGATGAAACACTTACTATAGGAGTGGAGACATCTAGATAAACACTTCATTCTAGAAGATTGAAAGCAACACTACAAGGAAACCTTTCATAAATATAAGGTTAAATAAGGAAGTGCTATTATCGCACAACCATAACACCTATGGTTTCAAGGCGAACAAGGGCAAGAATCAGGAACCCTAGAAAATGGGGGAAAGAGACGGGGTAGAAGACCAATGAATGAATCCATCCAAATGGTGGGGGAACTACTGGTCAACTCAGGGAGAGTAGTTCCATTGTGAGAGGTATTTCAACAACCCCCAAAATTGCTGAAATGATTATTACAACATGGAACATAAGAGGACTCAATAGCATAGGAAAACATAGATACCTTAAAGCGAGACTAAAAAAAGGGAGACCAAGTATAATGATAATACAGGAAACTAAAATCAGTTGAAGAAAACTAAAAGCAATTATGGAAAATGTCAAACCCTAGTACCAGGTTATAGGCTAAGATGCAAATGGAAGTGCAAGAGGGTTGGTGATCATATGTAATCCAAGAGAAATATGTTCTGAAGACTGGGTCAACCTCCTGTTGTGCTATATAACAACCCCCCATTTCTATAAAATCCTTACACAAAATTTTTATTATGAAATGGGTCCCTTTTTATATAAACTTAGTTAGATTGGTGAGTTAATGCATAAAACTAGTATTAACCTCACAATAAGAAAAATCCTTATTAAAAGGCCTGATATAAATAAGTCATTTTATAAAGCCTTTCAATAAAACACAAAGTGTTCCTTTAAAAAAATGATAAAATCATTCTACATTGCCATAAAGCGATCGGAGATTGCATATCACAATGACAAAGGGACATATGCAAAAACAAAGCCCCATCCAATCCTCCGATCCGAAAAGGAAATCACAAATCGCAATCAAGAATGTTAAAGGGAAGGGCTTTTAGTACTTGCAATGAATATTTCCGATTGCCAAAAGGTAATATTATAGTATAATGGAGCGGGGTATTATGCATGCAAACTGTTTTTCCACGTACATTTACTTTTTGAGATGCGTGCCCAATTAATTGATTGCAGTCATAATTTGGCTTAAGCTTTTAACCTTTTGTCATATGACTCCGCCGATTGTTGATTGCGATTTACCTTATCGCATCGGGAGTTTTGATGAGGCCTTAACGTATGTTCCTCTATCAATGAATATCTCCGATTACCAATTGCGATATCGGATTGGAAGATATGATGAGCCCTTGTGCATGTACCTTTGGCATTTGATTTCCCTGATTCTCGATTGCGATTTCCTTTTTGGATCGGAGGATTGGATGGGGCTTTGTTTTTGCGTATGTCCCTTTGTCATTGCGATATGCGATCTCTGATTGCTTTATCGCAATGTAGAATGATTTTATAATTTTTTTAAAGGAACACTTTGTCTTTTATCGAAAGGATTTATAAAATGACTTATTTATATCGGGCCTTTTAATAAGTATTTTTCTTATTATAAGGTTAATACCAGTTTTATTCATTAACTCACCAATCTAACTAAGTTTATTTAAAAAAGGACCCATTTCATAATAAAAATTTTGTGTAAAGGTTTTATAGAAATGGGGGGTTGTTGTACATCACAACAATTGGCGATTCACTCGGAGAAACGATTATCTTTGAGAAAGTAATATAATACTTTAACTTTCTTAATCTGAAAACTTTAATAGATAGAAAAAATCTAATATAACTAGGTAATCAGAAATTCTGAATATAATGAAAACTATTTCGCTATCTCTTTCTCATCTCAACATTAAATACATTCTATGTTTTAAGTAAACCTTAATTGGTTGATAATGATAAAACAAGAGAATTTTCCAACTTAGCTTGTATAATGACTCCTTTGTCATAGGTAGAGCCGTTGCTGCCAGCAAACGTCCATAGTATCAACAGGGTTACCTTTTAACCATTTAATCATTCATTGTTCCATCCATTTCAGAGTATAATTTAAAACAATGAATCCAAAAGATATGTTTCCACATTTTTTGTATTGCATTTTCTTTTTTCTTTATTTTGGAAGATAAAAAGCCATTGTGCTGGTTTGGTGGCTAACTATTAACAATGCCATTCACTGGTTGTAATTTAACTGAACAAACTCACTCATGATGAGACCGCTTGTCTTATAATTATAAGCCATTACCCTGTTTTGGTATGCAGTGTTGGTAATGTCAGTTAAGCTAGTCCCCCATGAACATGGTAAGGAGGCTTGTGATAAGACCTCTTATCTTTTTATATCAAATATATTTTAGAATTACACTCTGAAAATTCATAAACTTTGATGGATGGGGTGAATAATTTTCTCCTTAAGAGAACATGGATGACAATTTTGAGAGTTGAAGATGCTAAGATTGAATCAGTCTTTGCTTTCTATTGATAACCTTTTTAGGCTTCTAAAACATTAGAATGATTTACAGTATTTTCAAGTTTTGAGAAGATTTCACAAAAAGAAAAGGGTTTTCAAAATTTAATTATACCTAATTTCCTAGAACTTTTCCTTTTCCTTCAAGGCGTACATCTATCAAAAGTAAATATTAAAACTATTTTATTTTGAGTAACTTTTTCAAAATAGTAAAGACCAATAGAAGGCTATTTACAACTTTATTTCCTAAGACAGAAAATAACTAATTATTTACACAAATATAGCTGAAGATTAAACATTTACAAAGTGAGAAGGGGTTACCTCCTCAATTGAAGAATTTTTTCAAAATAAGCCCATTGACAGGAAGAGAATCTCTCTTTCCTAATAGATCTTGCAATATAAATGTATATGGGCCTATCTTCTCACTGATTTGGAATGGTCCAAGCCACATTTTCTGAACCTTAGTATGTTTTCCTTTATCCTCGTGGGCTTTGTCCCATTTCAAAATCAGATCACCAACTTGTAAATGTTTTGATCCAGTTGAAGTTGTATCAAAAGAAGACTTGATAATTTGTTGATGCTTGGCATGTGTGATTCGAGCTTTCTCCCTTTCTTCTTCTAGTTTGAGGATCTGATCATGTCTCAATTAAATAGAAGATGAGGGATTTTCTTCAATAAACTGCACTAATGCTAGTGATGGAAGTACTAAGTTTGTTGGTATGATAGCCTCCTTTCCATACACTAGATTAAATGGAAAAGTGCCTATTGAGGCCTTCTGTGTTATACGGTCTGCCCATAGTGCAAATATCAAAGACTTATGCTAGTTTTTATGATTCTGATCAATATTTCTTTTAATGGTTTTGATAAAAAATTTATTGGTGGATTCTGCTAAATAATTACCCTGACGGTAGTAGTTTGCAAAATATTTCAATTTGAATCCTCTTTTCATGGCAAATTCAAGTATGGAAATACTAGAGAAATAAGATGCATTGTAAAAAATGAGAGCATTTGGGACACCAAACATGGTAATGATGAACTGGTCTATGAATTCAATAATTGCCTTAGAGTTTGTTGTCTTCAAAGGAATTGCTTCCACCCACTTAGTAAAGTAATCGATAGCTGTGAGGATATACCTATGTTGTTTGGATGAATGTGGAATAATTTCTCCAATGATATCCAGTCCCCATTGTTCAAAGGGTTGTTCAATGTTGACTGACTGCAAAGGAAAAGTTGACTTCCTTTGTCTTCCACTGGTAGTTTGACATGTTCTGCATTTCCTTACATATTCATGAGTGTCTTTAAATAAGGTGGACCAGTAATACCCAACATGAATAATTTTGTGAGTTGTTGTATCAGCTCCAAAATGTCCTCCTGCCTGACTATCATATAGTTCCTGCAAGACCTTTTGCGCTTCAAGTTTTTCTAAGCATCTTAACAAAATTGAATCATAATTCTGTCTAAACAACACATCATCAACAATCATGAAGCTTTTTGTCTTCAATCTTATGGCACGCTTTTTTTTCTAGGAAAGATTAGAAGGAGCATATCCATTTTTCAAATAGAATAACAGATTTGCATATTGAGATTTAGGATTGATGGTACTTATCTCATTGATTTCTTCAATACTATCTGTGCTTTCATGTTCCTGAATATGAGAAGCTCCTGCTAATAACCTGCGAAAACCTTGGCCTTTGACAATCTTTGTTGGCTTAATGTCCAAATCATATTCTTGTAATGCCGTGACCCAATTTACCCTTTTTTCTCCCAATTCCTTTTGAACTAGTAATTGTCTTAATGCTGAAAAAGGGACTATAACTTTTGTATGAGCTTTTAAGAGAAAGGGCCTAAAGTGTTTAATGGCTTTGTATATAGCAAAGGCTTGCTTTTCAACTTCGTAGTAATTAATTTTGACACCTTGAAGGTTTGAACTATAAAATGAAATTGGTGATTCCAAGCTTTGATCATTGGTTTGTGTCAGCACTGCTATGTAAGATGAATTAGATGCAAGAGTATATGAAATGAAATGATTTAAAAAATCAGGGGTGTTTAATGCAGGAGAATTTATGATCGCTTGCCTGATTGAATTAAAGGCGTCCTTTTCTATATGCCCCCATTTAAACATTGAGTTTTTCTTGATCATAGTTTGCAATGGTAAAATAATTTGTGAAAAATCTGGAACGAATCTTTTTACAAAATTAATTTGACCTAAAAATGATTACATGGTTTTTTTATTATGTGGAAGTGGGATATCAAAAATCTGTTTGATTCTTTCTGGATCAACATAAATACCATCCTTTGAAACAATGAAACCGAAGAGTTTACCTTGGTCAAGAGCAAAAAAGGACTTCTTAGGATTGAGTGAAATGCCATACCTTCTGCAGTGCTCAAAAATTTGTTTCAAGTCATGTAAATGATTGAAAGAGTAGCTTCGGCGTAAATCACATGTAGACAGACATTTGTCGACGCGTTTCGAACCAACCTATGTGGTTCATCGTCAGGACAATTGTCCCGACGATGAACCACACTGGTTGGTTCAAAACGCGTCGACAAATGTCTGTCTACATGTGATTTACACCGAAGCTACTCTTTCAACCATTATGAATCACAGAAGCCTCAATTCAACCATGTAAATGATTTGATCTTTTCTTAGAGAATACAGTAATGTCATTCAAATAGACAACTATTGATTTATTGATTAGACCTTTGAATGCTATGTTCATCGCTCTTTGGAATGTAGCTCCAGCATTGATTAATCCGAAATGCATTTTTTGATAGGCATAAGTTCCCCACTTGGTTCTGAAAGTAGTCTTAAGTCTGTCATCGGGGTGCACCAAAATTTGGTTATACCCTTAAAAAGCATCTAAGAAGGACATTAATTCAGATCCAACTACTGAATGGAGAGTTTGCTCCATTGTTGGTAGAGGGAAGTTATCCTTTTTACTTACTTTATTAAGATTTCTGAAATCGATACAAATTTTAATGTCACCAATTTTCTTCCTTACTGGCACCGTGCTGGATGCCCAATTTGAATGTCTAACAAGAAAAATTATCTTAGCTTTCAAGAGTTTGTTTAATTCAGCTTTTATTTGACTCTTTAAACGATGAATTTTCCTTAATTTCTGTTGTACTGGTTTTTGTTCAGATAACATTGAAATCGTATGTTGTATGATAGATGTATCATACGTTTTCAAATCATCATATTTCCAAGTGAAAACATTTTTATATCTATTCAATAATATAATAAATGCAATTCTTTCTTCTGAAGTAAGTCCTAATCCTAAATTGATGTTTTGTGGCTTGTCCTATGTACCAAGGTTAATAAATTCAAATCTCAAAGTAGAACTTTGAAGTTTTGAATTAGTAACCTGTTAAAACCTATCTTTGATGTCATAAAGGTCTTCAAGTTTGACCATTGATTTAGGTATTGAATTTTCTTCAAGTTCTTCTCTCATTTGAAGATCATGCTTATTTTCATTAATGATTTGATCATCATAGGACTTATCAGAGGCTAAGAATTTTAAAATATCATCATCGTGATTGAATACTCGCCAGTTAGTGACATTATCAGGAATCGATGCTCTGAAAATTAATTCTACTGAAAATCTATCGGCAGATGGAAGGAGCTTAGAAGAAAAATTGGCCAGTAAATCTGCTGTTGCATTTTGGGATCTAGGAATGGGAGAGATATTAAATGCTAGAAAGTGAGCCATAAGGTCTTGTACCAAGGATTGATAATGTTTAAGGTGACTAGAAAGACAATGCATAGTATTTCTGACTTGTTTTATAACAATTTCAGAGTCACCAAACATTTTCAAATATTGTACCTTAAGACCGATTTCTTTATAAAGTCCTTGAATCAAGGCTTCGTGCTCAACAATATTGTTTGTACACTCAAATTCTAATATGCATGATAGCATGGTCTTTTCTCCCCCAGGACTAACTAAAATACATCCTGCTCTTGCACCTTCATTAGATTTAGACCCATCAAAATATAATGACCAGAATAAAAATTTATCTACAATGTTATTTACAATTTCCTCAGCAATTTTAACACACTTTGATGTATCTGTTTGGGAAAATTTTTCTATTTGAGATGTGAAACTATTAACTGAGAAACGTGATGATTGAACAGTAAAATTGCTAAAGAATTATTTGGATGAGTAGTTACCCATAATGTTATTGTTGAATGCTATTGGCTGGTTTTCTTGTTCAAACTCTGTTATAGTATGAGTCATATGCTTCTCCCGATCAATCTTAATCTGATTTGGCTTTCCTTTATAGGGCAGCCACATGTGATACCAATTAGTAGAAATGTAACCTTGAAGTTTCTCAGAACAGTCTCTACTTAAAATCAAACCATAGAACTCAGGAATATCAGTGATTAAAATGTCAATTCTTTGTACTACTCTTGGATCAACTGATAACCTAATGGTAACTGAGTTGATCTCTCCTAATACTTGGGCCTTAGTTCTATCCAATTGGACAATATGGATTGCAGACTTTTGGGGTTCAATATTCAGTTTAGAACAAACTGAGGTTGGCATTATGTTGGATGAACCCCCTGAGTCTATCAAGTAATTGTGCAGATTCCTATTATAAATCTCCTACGTCAAGAGCAAAGGAGGAGTATGGGAATTTGATTTATGTCTGATTAGAACAACATCAGTAGCCTCTACTCTACCAAGTGGTGGTTTACTTGTCTCATTAGCAACTTTGGACAATACAACATTTGGAAGAGGAGAAGAAGGTACTGCATCTAATTCTTTGAGCAACAGTTTTTGTTGATGTTTGAGTTTACTAAGTTCAAACATAGTGATATTTGCCTTTGTTTTCTTCATGTCTTCAATAATGTTGTAATCCATAGAGTCTGCAACTACCAATGTTTTAGATGTTGAAGGTGTATTGGAAGCTGATGGCATATTTTGAGTAGGTGTCACTGTAGACTTCTTTGTAGGAGCCTTTTCTTTAGTAGTGGTACCCATGTTCCTTTTCTTCTGAGTTACTTGAATAGGTTCTGGAGTGCCTTTATGCCTGGTACTTATTGGGAAAGCTTCCTATTCATTTTCAGTATCATAATTGGGAAAAATGAAATCCCACATTCCATGAGATTCCACAGCTACCTCTTTCTCATTTTCTTCAAATTATAAGACTTTTTCTTCTTCTTCACCGTCCTTGGGGTCTAATTCTATGTTGGATATAGCATTAGGGGGTTTTGATTCTGGTTTCTTAAAGTTTCTAAATGGCTTTTTTTGTTGAAGTCTCAGCTACTTGTTTCTTGATTTCTATCATTTCATTTGACATAGTCTTTAGAAATTTTTGGAGACCTTTCATATCATATGGATCTTTAGCCATTTTTTTCGAATCATCTTTGAAGGAGAGCTTTTTAGATTTTCTATCTTCAAGAGCAGCTTTATTTTCTAAGGCGATGATACATTTTTCCACAGCAATTGCCTCTTTCATATTTTCAGCTAAAGTAGTTTTTGCAGCTCTATCTACAAAGATAGCTATGTTTGAAGGTAAAGCTATTATATACCATTCTCTCCTAACTTGTTCACTAGGTTTAGAGGTAGTAGGAATCTTATTTAAGAGTTTATTAAACCGTGAATTGAACTCTTTTATATCTCTATGGACTTTGTTCTAAGATTTGAAAGATCATTGATTAACGTTGCTACAGATCTGTCATCACCATATTTAGTCAAGAACTATTCCTGAAAAATATTCCAACTGGTAATGGATCTTGATGGTAGGGAAAAGTACCAAGACCCGACTGATCCTTGAAGGGTATAAGGGAAAAGTCTAACAATGACATCTTCCTCAGTAACTCTTTTTAAGTTGACTGACAACATAAAGTTGTTAATGTGTTCATCTGCCTGTATGCCTGCATCTGGATTAAATTTCGGCAACCATTTTTCAGGATAAGCTGGAAATGGGTGTAAAGGTGCAGGCATTGTGACTGCACCAAGATTATTCCATGGATTTTGAGCCATTGTTGAGCTACTAATTGATGATAATTCCGATGAAGTTCCAGATGGTTGGAAATGAGCAGATATAGAGGTTTGAGGAGGTTGAGAAACAGATGCTGAAGTTCTAGTTCCCTATTGAACAACAATCTGGAGTGGAGGAGTGGATAGTTGACTTCGCACTGGAGAAGATGAAATGGATGATGATGATGAGAAAGTCTCACTATCAGACCCTTCAGTTGTCTTCCTTGTCCATTTCCTCTTAGGCAAAGGTAACTCAGTACGTTCAATACCAAGATTTTCACTTTGAAGTCTAGTGAGGGGTTGAGAAGGAAGAAATTGCAAAGTTATACTGCCTTGAGATAACTCAAATTTCTGTGGTGATATTGAGAATCCTTGAAGTTTGTGGATGAGAGATTGTACTTCAAGGGATTCTGGAGTTAGTTTATCTGAGATATTTTGGGATTGAGCAGTGGTTGTTGTCTGCTCCACTTCTCGCTTGAAAACTGGAGTTCCAGCATGTGAGGGAGAAGTCGGAGGTGAGGTGGAGGGAGATTTACTCTCATAATGGATTATAGATTTGGGTTTGGGTGCCATTCATAGTTCATGCCCTTCTTCTAGTGCCCAAAATGTTGATGCCTCGTAAATGGCTGCATCAACATCAGGGAAAACCACCCGGTTCGGACCTTAAAGGCAACTCCTTTTCCATTTGGTGTGGTGGCTCCGACTAGTGATAATGGGACCGGTTTCCTAATGATTTATAAATGGGATGGATAAGTGATTTATTTTCTAATATCTAATGGGAATGATGGATGATTTAATTTAAAATGAAACAATCTAAATAACTAATGTATCCCGGGAAGTTTTTCTCTTAGTGCAATCCTTGATGATTCTTATTGACAAGTAGGCACGTAGATGACTCTACTTATAAACAAAAATATTTATTCATATGATAAATACTTTGTTCAATTAGTTGAACAAATTAATAATTAAATCATTATTAAACTAAGCTTTATATATCATTGACACACATATATATGAAAAATAACAATTCTTAAACATTCAATAGTGATAAGTCAAAGAATTGCTTTAAAAGCATATACATATACCAATAATAGCAAAATGAATAAATACTGATTCACATAAAAGAATGAAGCAAAAACATAGATAGTAGTACCATATGTAATTTGAATCCCCTCTGATATAAATTGCATTCAGATCTGGCCTTTCAACTTGGAAATAATTTTACAGGAAGCAATAGTGCATATCATGTAAAAATATTCTTCGTTAAAACTCAGAATTCAGGTCCAGTTTCTATAAAAATTATATATCGGAAGCACAGTAGTGTAACTTCTGATCCAAGTCTTAATACAAAATTTGAGGACCCTTTCTACAAACTTGAAAGGGTCTATAAATACTATCTAAACTAACAAACTATGAAATAAAAACGTTGTGTGCTGGTATAACCAAATAAAAAATATATGAAGATCTTCGCGAAATAGGCATGCTTGCAGTCACTCAGAATGGCTCACTGTTTCGGCTGACTATCTTGTGGCTTCAGCTGACAAATGGCGAGAATCGGTTGTATTTCTGGAGGATGAATCATGCGCGAATGTAACTGAGAAGTATATGTGGCATTAGTAATTTCGGGTATCATGTAACCGATTGCATCGGTGAGGCATTTCATCACTGTCCTCTGACTATGTGGTTTAACAAGGAAGAACCAAAAGGTTTCCCATGTTAAAGTTTGAACACGAGTGATTAATCTTTCCCTCTGCTCCAGTTCTTGTCTCCATGTCTGTTCCAATGCTTTCACCGATGGAAATTTACTTGGAGAACATTCTGAAATTAAATTTGACAAATAAAGAGAATCATTAATCAATTCAACCAGATTACTAGTCGCCAATCTACATCTTGATGTCGCCCTTTTTGCTTTCATCAATTGAGATTACCACTCAAGGAATATGATTTCTTTATGTGATTCCAGAATTTGGGGTAGATTTGCAGCTTTTCCTTCCTTGGTTTCTTGCCAAGAGAGAAACTCTGTTAATGTTTCATCTGCTTGCTCCAATTTTTATCTTGCATCAACTGACTTATCAATCATAGATGAGGAAATTTCATATAAGGGAAGAACGAGAGAGATATTATGACATAATAAGCTCAACTGATTAGATAGTACTTTGGTAATTTGGAGAGCCTCTAATTTGAATTCTCCCACTTGGGGATATCCTTTGAATCTTTCTATTTGAATTGATAGTTGAGCGATCTATTCTTCTTTTGATTTGTTCAACTGTTCATTTATTGATTGCAACTTGCTCAATGCTTGGGATAGTTCTTGTTGTTTCTGTATTGCATGTTGATCAATCCTTTATTTTTCTTTGAGCAGTTGCTCATTCAATTGGTCATTGGTTTGCTTCTGGGTTGCTAATTGTTGTTCCAACTACTCTATCCTCTGCGACTTCTCTTGTACCTATGTTTCGAGTAAAATGATCATTTGATCCTTCTCCTTTAGCAAATTGCTAACTTCCGATTCCTTGTCCATAGTAGCTACTGTGTATGCTCCAACATACTGAGAGAGTTTAGAAAGATCTTCAGAAGGATTCATTTCTTCTCTCCATACCACATTTGTTATCTCCATTTGTGAAGGCAAAAGAGAAGATTGATCAAGTGTTCTCTTTTTCCTTTGTCTTTTGATTACAGCCGTATGCTCAAGGCTATAGAAAACATCCAAGCGTGGTATTTCTTCTACATATAGAACAATTTCATCGGATGGATTCTCGTGGATTCTCTCTACATCCTTTTGAGTCATGGGTGGGCCGCTAGTTCCTTCAGTCAGAACTATATTAGCTGTTGTCTTCTGACTTGTTGTTACCTGAGGTGTGTTGAATCCTTGTAGGCTCTCAGTATTACTGATGATTGAGTCAAATTGTTGCCATTCTTTGAGCAGTTTGGGATTAATATGAATTTCTGAATCAATGAGTTCACTGCTTTTTGCTTGTCCCTGCTCCTGCTCTGGCAATTTTTATTTTTCAAGAACCTTCTCCACTAAAGGATTCTTGTTGGTAGCTTTCTGTTCAGTTTCCCTTGGCTGGACTGTTGGGGTTGTAACTAATAGGTCCAAAGGCAGAGTTTGCAACCTCTGGTCTCTAAGCCTATTGAACATTTCTAACACTTCTCCTTGATGCCTGATTCTAGCCAATCCTTTAACCTGAAATAATGATTCGGCTGAAGCAAATAAATCATCGAAGTCATCTGCTTCATGATCAAATTTGGCAAGTTTAGCTTAAGAGGTGACATTATGGGCAACCTTTCTTCGATCATATTGTCTGTTTGGAATGGTGGCAAGATTCAACATCTGAATCTTCTCTGCCTCTTTTTCTGCATGCTTGTAATCATGTAAGGTGAAGATGCCACATTGTAAGGGAAATATAGGCCACATCTGTTTCTTTGAATCCCTAAGGGTTTTGGATGTCCCTTCCACTATTACCTAATAAGCCAATTCCTGAGCTAACAATTTGTCGAGAACATATACGGGAAGAACATGGGGTTTAGTGAGGCTACCAAAAAGCCTTACACAGGTAAAATTTTCCTCCCCGAACCAACTACCTACTACTGTCAAGTCAATTTCTACTTACTGGGATATCCTAGGGGCAGGCTTATTGAAAATAGAATAATATACAGGTAAAATAAAACCATTGCAAATTCTATACATGTGATTTTTGTAGTGTGCCTTCCATAACTACTTGTGGTAAATATGGATCAGATTCGGGTCTTGGGGAGTTGACCTCCATCCGAGTATCGAATATTCATAATTAAAACAAATAGTATCCATAATATATGCACTGTAATAGAAAGGGGGAATGATCCGGGAAGTTGTAGATGCATTCTTTCTATATTCTAATATATTGGTGGCTAGTCTATCAAACAAAATATTCACCCAATCCATAACATAACCATTAATTGCTGCTTCCATTAGGGGGACCATCTCTATAGTGAATTTGGCATAATCATGTAGTCCTCACAATATACACATCATAACTTCAACATAGCAATAAGGGGAAGCTAATGAGTCAATAGAGTACTTACCCGATGACTCGTGCTTGTGTTTATCCGGAAAATGCCTCCATTGCTTGATTAGGTCTGACTCCGAGTCGTTTTCCTTTGCAAACGCTTCTAGGAATGCCTTGTTGTATTGCTTCTTGGGCAGCAGTAGATGATACATTTGCCTGAGATCTTTAGGCTTGAATGAGCCAAATATCCTGCCATCAGCTGTGCAAAATGTTCTATCCGTAGTTTGGATTTTTTGAACCACCCATCTTACTACATCAGTATATGGTAGAATATTAGCCCACGCTGCTATCCTGTGAAGAGACAAACAAGCCAATTATTTTAGAGTTCCCTCTGATTTGTTGGTTGAATCGACAGTGGCTTCCTCTTTTAGTTCTTTGGGTTCCTCTGCTTCTATTAGATTATAAATGCTTTCCTAGCTGGTATTTCCCAGACCAAGGCATGTCGTATATGAAATTAATCCTTTCTTGCTTGGTCCTAGATCTTTGGCTGTAGGAGATGCTATTGTGGAATTATTTGATTTCTTCCCCATTTTCTCTGGATATTTGGATTCGGAGAGACTCTGCACAAACAATTGCAAACCGTAACACAGAGATAGTGCTGTCATGAGCCAATATGAAAATGAATAGAACTACATTGAGTGACATACGATAAATGAAATACAGTTAAGAATTACTATGGATGAAATCTTTTAAACGATCTATCCTTAACTGTAATATTAAATAGCCGTTCAAACTGCCAATGATGGTAAATAATACCATAAATTCCCATCTTATTGATCGTATACCGAATGATTATTTCAAACATGCTTCGGATTTCATTGATCGGCGATCAACGATAAATCACAAATCGCAATTAGGAATGTTAAAGGGAAGGGCTTTTAGTACTTGCAATGAATATTTCTGATTGCCAAAAGGTAATATTATAATATAATGGAGTGGGGTATTATGCATGCAAACCGTTTTTCCACGTATATTTACTTTTTGTGATGCGCGCCCAATTAATTGATTGCAATTGGAATTTGGCTAAAGCTTTTAACCTTTTGTCATATGACTTCACCGATTGCCGATTGCAATTTACCTTATCGCATCGGGAGGTTTAATGAGGCCTTAACGTATGTTTGTTTATCAACGAATATCTCCAATTACCGACTACAATATAGGATCAGAGGATATGATGAGTCCTTGTGCGTGTACCTTTGGCATTTGATTTCACCGATTGCTGATTGCGATTTCCTTTTCAGATCGGAGGATTGGATGGGGCTTTGTTTTTGCGTATGTCCCTTTGTCATTGTAATATGTGATCTCCGATCGCTTTATCGCAATGTAGAATGATTTTATAATTTTTTTAAAGGAACACTTTGTTTTGTATCGAAAGGCTTTATAAAATGACTTATTTATATCGGGCCTTTTAATAAGGATTTTTCTTATTAAGAGGTTAATACCAGTTTTATTCATTAATTCACCAATCTAACTAAGTTTATTTTATAAGGAACCCATTTCATAATAAAATTTTTGTATAAAGGTTTTATAGAAATGGGGGGTTGTTGTACAACACAAAAATTGGCGATTCACTCAGAGAAACAGTTATCTATGAGATAGTAATATAATACTTTAACTTTATTAATCTGAAAACCTTAATAGATAGAGAAAATCTAATATAATTAGGTAATCATAAATTCTGAATATAATGAAAACTATTTTTCTATCTCTTTCTCATCTCAAAATTAAATACATTCTATGTTTTAAGTAAACCTTAATTGGTTGATAATGATAAAACAAGATACTTTTCCAACTTAGCTTGTATAATGACTCCTTTGTCACAGGTAGAGCCGCTGCTGCCAGCAAACGTCCATAGTATCGACAGGGTTACCTTTTAACCATTGAATCATTCATTGTTCCATCCATTTTAGAGTATATTTTAAAATAATGAATCCAAAAGATATGTTTCCACATTTTTGGTATTGCATTTTCTTTTTTCTTTATTTTGTAAGATAAAAAGCCATTGCCTTGGTTTAGTGGTCAGCTATTAACAATGCCATTCACTAGTTGTAATTTAATTAAACAAGATGGCTCATGATGACACCCCTTGTCTTATAATTATAAGCCATTACCCTATTTTGATATGCAGTGTTGGTAATGTCAGTTGAACTAGTCCCCAATGAACATGGTAAGCAGGTGTGTGATAAGACCTCTTATCTTTTATATCAAATATATTTTAGAATTACACTCTAAAAAACCATAAACTTTGATGGATGGGGTGAATAATTTTCTCCTTAAGAGAACATGGATGACAATTTTGAGAGTTTAAGATGCTAAGATTGAATCAGTCTTTGCTTTCTATATAAAGATTAGTGTAATAATGATTTAATTATTACTTTGCTCAACTACTTCAACAAAGTAATTATCATATGAATAAATATTTTTGTTTATAAGTAGAGTCATCTACATGCCTACTTGTGAATAAGAATCATCAAGGATTGCACTAAGAGAAAAAATTGGAGGATAGATTAGTTATTTAGATTGTTGCATTTTAGAATAAATCATCCATCATTCCCATTAGACATTAGAAAATCAATCACTTATCCATCCCATTTATAAATCATTGGGAAACTGGTCCCATTATATCCAGTCGGAGCCACCACACCAAACGGAAAAGGAGCTTCCTTTAAGGTATGGACTGGGTGGTTTTCCCCGATCTTGATGCAGCGATTTTAGAGGCATCAACATTTTTGGCGCTAGAAGAAGGGCGTGAACTATGAATGGCATCCAAACACAAATATATCATCCATTCTCAGAGTAAATCTCGCTCCACCTCACCTCCGACTTCTCCCTCACACGCTGGAACTCCAATTTTCAAGCGAGAAGTAGAGGAGACAACAACCATTGCTCAACCCCAAAATATCTCATATAAAATAACTCCAGAATCCCCCAAAGTACAGTCTCTCATCCACAAACTTCAAGGATTCTCAATATCACCACATAAATCTGAGTTATCTCAAGGTAGTATAACTTCACAAATTGTTCCTTCTCACCCCCTCACGAAACTTCAGAGTGAAAAGCTTGGCATTGAACCTACTGAGTTACCTTTGCCTAAGAGGAAACGGGCAAGGAAGACAACTGAAGGGTCTAATATTGAGACTTTCTCATCATCATCATCCATTTAATCTTCTCCAGCGTGAAGTCAACCATCCACTCCTCCACTCCATATTGTTGTTCAACAGGGAACTGGAACTTCAACATCTGTTTCTCAACCCCCTCAAACTTCTATATCTGCTCCTTCCCAACCATCTGGAACTTCATCGGCACTATCATTGATTAGTAGCTCAATAATGGCTCAAAATACATGGAATAATCCTAGTGCGCCTTTGCACCCATTGCCAGCTCATCCTGGAAAATGGTTGCCAAAATTTAATCTAGATGCAGACATACAGGCAGATGAAAACATTAACAACTTTATGTTGTCAGTCAACCTAAAATGAGTTACTCAGGAAGATGTCGTTGTTATACTTTTCCCTTATACCCTTCAAGGATCAGCCGAGTCTTGGTACTTTTCCCTACCATCAGGATCCATTACTAGTTGGAATATTTTTCAGGAACAGTTCTTGACTAAATATGGTAATGATAGATCTGTAGCAACGTTAATCAGTGATCTTTCAAATCTTAGAACAGAGTCCAGAGAGCCTATAAAAGAGTTCAATTCATAGTTTAATAAACACTTAAATAAGATTCCTACTACCTCTAAATCTAGTGAACAAGTTAGAAGAGAATGGTATATAACAGCTTTACCTTCAAACATAGCTATCTTTGTAGATAGAGCTGCAAAAACTACTTTAGCTGAAAATATGAAAGAGGCAATTGCTGTGGAAAAACGTATCATCGCCTTAGAAAAGAAAGCTACTCTTGAAGATAGAAAATCTAAAAAGTTCTCCTTCAAATATCATTCGAAAAAGAAAATGGCTAAAGATCCATACGATATGGAAGGTGCCCAAAAAGTTCTAAAAACTATGTCAAATGAAATGATATAAATCAAGAAACAAGTAGTTGAGACTTCAACAAAAAATCGATTTAGAAACTTTAAGAAATGAGAATTAAAGCCCTCTAATGCTATATCCAACACAGAGTCAGACCTCGAGGATGATGAAGAAGAAGAAACAATCTTATCATCTGAAGAAATTGAAGAAGAGGTAGCTGTGGAATGTCATGAAATGTGGGATTTCATTTTGCTCACTTCTGATACTGAAAATTAACAGGAAGCTTTCCCAGTAAGTACTAGGAGTAAAGGCACTCCAGAACCCATTCAAGTAACTCAGAAGAAAAGGAACATGGGTACCACTACTAAAGAAAAAGCTCCTACAAAGAAGTCTATAGTGACACCTACTCAAAATCAACCATCAGCTTCCAATACACCTTCAACATCTAAAACATTGATAGTTGCAGACTCTATGGATTACAACATTATTGAAGACATGAAGAAAACAAAGGAAAATATCACTATCTTTGAACTTAGTAAACTCAAACATGAACAAAAACTGTTGCTCAAAGAATTAGATGCAGTACCTTCTTCTCCTCTTCCAAATGTTGTATTGTCCAAAGCTACTAATGAGACAGGAAAACCACCACCTGGTAGAGTAGGGGCTACTGATGCTGTTCTAATCAGAGATAGATCAAATTCCCATACTCCTCCTTTTCTCTTGACCTACGAGATTTATAATAGGAATATGCACAATTACTTGATAGACTCAGGGGTTTCATCCAATATAATTCCAGCCTCAGTTTGTTCTAAACTAAATATTGAACCCCAAAAGTCTGCAATCCATATTGTCCAGTTGGATAGAACTAAGGTCCAAGTATTAGGAGAGATCAACTCAGTTACCATTAGGTTATCAGCTGATCTAAGAGTGGTATAGAGAATTGACATTTTAATCGCTGATATTCCTGAGTTCTATGGTTTGATTTTAGGTAGAGACTGGTTTGAGAAATTTCATGGTTACATTTCTACCGATTGGTCTCACATGTGGCTTCCCTATAAAGGAAAACCAAATTAGATTAAGATTGATCGGTAGAAGCATATGACTCATACTGTAACAAAGTTTGAACAAGAAAACCAGCCAATAGCATTCAACAATAACATTCTGGGTAACTACTCATCCGAATCATTATTTGGTAATTTTATTGCTCAATCATCACCTTTCTTAGAACTTAATAGTTTAACATCTCAAATCAAAATTTTTTCCCAAAAAGATACATCAAAGTGTGTTAAAATTTCTGAGGAAATTGTAAATAACACTGTAGATAAGCCTTTATTCTGGTCATTATATTTTGATGGATCTAAATCTAATGAAGGTGCAGGAGCAGGATGTATTTTAGTTAGTCCTGAGGGAAAAAAGACCATGCTATCATGCAGATTAGAATCTGAGTGCACAAACAATACTGCTAAGTACGAAGCCTTGATTCAAGGACTTTATGAAGAAATTGGTCTTAAGGTACAATATTTGAAAGTGTTTGGTGACTCTGAAATTGTTATAAAACAAGTCAGAAATACTATACATTATCTTTCTAGTCACCTTAAATATTATCAATCCTTGGTACAAGACCTTGTGGTTCACTTTCTAGCATTTAATATCTCTACCATTCCTAGATCCCACAATGAAGTAGCAGATTTACTAGCCAATGTTGCTTCTAAGCTCCTTCCATCTGAAGATTACAGTCCCAATAGATTTTCAGTAGAATTAATTTTCAGACCATCGATTCCCGATAATGTCACTAATTGGCGAGTATTTAATCACGATGATGACATTTTAAATTTCTTAACCTCTGATAAGTCCTATGATGATCAAATCATTGATGAAAATGAGCATGATCTTCAAATGAAAGAAAAACTTGAAGAAAATTCAATACCTAAACCAGTGGTCAAACTTGAAGACCTTTATGACATCAAAGATAGGTTACTAATTCAAAGCTTCAAAGTTCTACTTTGAGATTTGAATTAATTAACCTTGGTACAGAGGACAAGCCACAAAACATCAATTTTGGATTAGGACTTACTTTAGAAGAAAAAATTGCATCTATCAGATTATTGCATAGATATAAAAATGTCTTTGCTTGGAAATATGATGATTTGAAAACTTATGATACATCTATCATACAACATATGATTCCAATGCTATCTGAAGAAAAACCAGTACAACAGAAATTAAGGAAAATTCATCCTAACCTAGAGAGTCAAATAAAAGCTAAATTAAACAAACTCTTGAAAGCTAACATAATTTTTCCTGTTAGACATTCAAATTGGATGTCCAACATGGTGCCAGTGGGGAATAAAAATGGTGACATTAGAATTTGTATCGATTTCAGAAATCTTAATAAAGCAAGTCAAAAGGATAACTTCCCTCTACCAACAATGGAACAAACTCTCCATTCAGTAGCTTGATCTGAATTAATGTGCTTCCTAGATGGTTTATCAGCATATAACCAAATTTTGGTGCACCCCGATGGCAGACTTAAGACTACTTTCAAAACCAAGTGGGGAACTTATGCCTATCAAAAAATGCCTTTCAGATTAATCAATGTTGGAGCCACATTCCAAAGAGAGATGGACATAGCATTCAAACGTCTAATCAATAAATTAGTAGTTGTCTATTTGGATGACATTACTGTATTCTCTAAGAAAATATCAAATCATTTACATGACCTGAAACAAATCTTTGAGCACTGCAAAAGGTATGGCAATTCACTCAATCCTAAGAAGTCCTTTTTTGCTCTTGACCAAGGTAAACTCTTGGGGTTCATTGTTTCAAAGGATGGTATTTATATTGATCCAGAAAGAATCAAAGAGATTTCCGATATCCCATTTCCACATAATAAGAAAACCATGCAATCATTTTTAGGTCAAATTAATTTTGTAAAAAGATTCGTTTGAGATTTTTCACAGATTCTTTTACCATTACAAACTATGATCAAGAAGAACTCAGTGTTTAAATGGGGGCATATAGAAAAGTAAGCCTTTGATTCAATCAAGCAAGCAATCATAAATGCTCATGCACTAAACACCCCTATTTTTTCAAATAATTTAATTTTATATACTCTTGCATCTGATTCATCTTACGCAGCAGTGTTGATACAAATCAATGATCAAAACTTGGAACTACCAATTTCATTTTATATTTCAAACCTTCAAGGTGCCGAAATTAATTACTCTAAAGTTGAAAAGCAAACCTTTGCTATATACAAAGCCATTAAACACTTTAGGCCATTTCTCTTAAAAGCTCACACAAAAGTTATAGTCCATTTTTCAGCAGTAAGAGAATTACTAGTTCAAAGGGAATTGGAAGAAAAAAAGGCAAATTGGGTCACAACACTACAAGAATATGATTCAGACATTAAGCCAACAAAGATTTTCAAAGGCCAAGGTTTTTGCAGGTTGTTAGCAGGAGCTTCTCATATTCAAGAACATGAAGTACAGACAATATTGAAGAAATAAATGAGATATGTACCATCAATCCTGAATCTCAATATGCAGATCTGTTAATCTATTAGAAAAATGGATATGCTTGTTCTAATCTTTCCTATAAAAATAAGCGTGCCATAAGTCTATAGGAAAAAAAATTCATGATTGTTGATGATGTGTTGTTTAGACGAAATTATGATTCAATTTTGTTAAGATGCTTAGAAAAACCTGAAGCGCAAAAGTTCTTGCAGGAACTACATGATGGTCCAGCAGGAAGACATTTCGGAGTTGATACAATAGCTCAAAAAATTATTCATGCTGGGTATTACTGACCTACCTTATTTAAAGACACTCATGAATATGTAAGGAAATGCAAAATATGTCAAACTACCAGTGGAAGACAATGGAAGTCAGCTTTTCCTTTGCAACCAGTCAACATTGAACAACCCTTTGAATAATGGGGACTGGATATCATTGAAGAAATTATTCCACATTCATCCAAATAGCATAGGTATATCCGCAAAACTACCGATTACTTTATTAAGTGGGTGGAAGTAACTCCTTTGAAGATAGCAAACTCTGAGGCAATTATTGAATTCATAGACCAGTTCATCATTACTAGGTTTGGTGTCCCAAACGGTCTCATTTTTGACAATGCATCTTATTTCTCTGGTAATTCCATACTTTAATTTGCTATCAAAAGAGGATTCAAATTGAAATATTCTCCAAACTATTACCCTCAGGGTAATGGTTTAGTAGAATCCACCAATAAAAATCTTATCAAAATCATTAAGAGAACTATTGATCAAAATCATAAAAACTGGCACAAGTCATTGATATTTGCACTATGGGCAGACCGTATAACACAAAAGGCCTGAATAGACACTTCTCCATTTAATCTAGTGTATGGGAAGGAGGTTGTCATACTAACAAAATTAGTACTTCTATCACTAGCCTTAGTACAGTTTATTGAAGAAAATCCCTCAT
Organism: Pinus taeda; assembly: GCA_000404065.3. Classification (NCBI taxonomy): domain Eukaryota; kingdom Viridiplantae; phylum Streptophyta; class Pinopsida; order Pinales; family Pinaceae; genus Pinus; species Pinus taeda. The sequence goes on along the minus strand of APFE031546885.1, from coordinate 42,790 downwards.
CTTCTATTCAATTGAGACATGATCAGATCCTGAAACTAGAAGAAGAAAGGGAGAAAGCCCAAATCACACACGCCAAACATCAACAAATTATCAAGTCTTCTTTTGATACAAATTCAACCGGCTCAAAGAATTTACAAGTTGGTGATCTGGTTTTGAAATGGGACAAAGCCCACGAGGATAAAGGAAAACATACTAAGTTTCAGAAAATGTGGCTCGGACCATTCGAAATCAGCGAGAAGATAGGCCCATCTACAGTCATATTGCAAGATCTATCAGGAAAGAGAGATTCTCTTCTTGTCAATGGGCTTATTTTGAAAAAATTCTTCAATTGAGGAGGTAATCCCTTCTCACTTTGTAAATATTCAATTTTCAGCTATATTTGTGTGAATAATTAGTTATTTTCTGTCTTAGGAAATAAAGATGTAAATAGTCTTCTATTGGTCTTTACTATTTTGAAAAAGTTACTGAAAATAAAATAGTTTTAATATTTACTTTTGATAGATGGAAGCCTTGAAGGAAAATGAAAAGTTCTACGAAATTAGGTATAATTAAATTCCGAAAACCCTTTTCATTTTTGTGAAATCTTCTCAAAACTTGAAAATACTGTAAATCATTCTAAAGTTTTAGAAGCCTAAAAAGGCTATCAATAGAAAGCAAAGATTGATTCAATCTTAGCATCTTCAACTCTCAAAATTTTCATCCATGTTCTCTTAAGGAGAAAATTATTCACCCCATCCATCAAAGTTTATGATTTTTCATAGTGTAATTCTAAAATATATTTGATATAAAAAATAAGAGGTCTTATCACAAGCCTTCTTACCATGTTCATAGGGGACTAGTTCAACTGACATTACCAACACTACATACCAAAACAGGGTAATGGCTTATAATTATAGGACGAGGGGTCTCATCATGAGCCAGCTTGTTCAGTCAGATTACAACTAGTGAATGGCATTGTTAATAGCTGGCCACCAAACCAGGACAATGGCTTTTTATCTTACAAAATAAAGAAAAAAGAAAATGTAATAGAAAAAATGTGGAAACATATCTTTTGGATTCATTCTTTTAAATTATACTCTGAAATGGATGGAACAATGAATGATTAAATGGTTAAAAGGTAACCCTTCCGATATTATAGTCGTTTGTTGGCAGCAACTGCTCTACCTGTAACAAAGGAGTCATTATACAAGCTAAGTTGGAAAAGTCTCTTGTTTTATCATTATCAACCAATTAAGGTTTACTTAAAACATATAATGTATTTAATTTTGAGATGAGAAAGAGATAGCAAAATAATTTTCATTATATTCAGAATTTATGATTACCTAGTTATATTAGATTTTCTCTATCTATTAAGGTTTTCAGATTAAGAAAGTTAAAGTATTATATTACTTTCTCAGAAATAATTGTTTCTCCCACTGAATCACAAATTGTTGTGCTGTACAACAACCCCCCATTTCTATGAAACCTTTACGCAAAATTTTTATTATGAAATGGGTCCCTTTTTAAATAAACTTAGTTAGTTTGCTGAGTTAATGAATAAAACTGGTATTAACCTCATAATAAGAAAAATCCTTATTAAAAGGCCTAGTATAAATAAGTCATTTTATAAAGCCTTTTGATAAAAAACAAAGTGTTCCTTTAAAAAGAATATAAAATCATTCTACATTGTGATAAAGCGATTGGAGATCACATATCACAATGACAAAAGCACATACGCAAAAACAAAGCTCCATCCAATCCTCCGATCTGAAAAGGAAATGCAATCAGCAATCAGGGAAATCAAATGCCAAAGTTACACACACAAGGGCTCATCATATCTTCCAATCCGATATCACAATCGGTAATAAGAGATATTCGTTGATAAATGAACATATGTTAAGGCCTCATTAAACCTCCCGATGTGATAAGGTAAATCACAATCGGCAATCGGCGGAGTCATATAACAATAGGTTAAAATCTTAAGCCAAATTCCAATTGCGATCAATTAATTGGGCGTGCATCTCAAAAAGTAAATATACGTGGAAGAATGGTTTGCATGCATAATACCCCACTCCATTATATTATAACATTACCTTTGGGCAATCGGAAATATTCATTGCAAGCACTAAAAGCCCTTCCCTTTAAGATTCCTGATTATGATTTGCGATTTATCGCTAATCGTCGATCAAGGAAATCTGAAGCACGCTTGAAATAATCATTTGGTATACAATTGATGAGATGGGCATTTATGGTATTATTTACCACAATTGGCAGTTCGAATGGCTATTTAGTATTACAGTTAAGGATAGATGCTTTAAAATATTTCATCTGTAGTAATTCTTAACTGTATTTCATTTATTGTATGTCATTCAATGTAATTCTATTCATTTTCATATTGGCTTGCGGCAACACTATCTCTATGTTACGATTTGCAATTGTTTTTGCAGAGTCTCTTTGAATCCAAAAATCTAGAGAAAATGGGGAAGAAATCAAAGAAGTCCACAACAGCAGCTCTTGCAGCTAAAGATCCAGGACCAAGCAAGAAAGGATTAATCTCAGATACGACATGCCTTGGTCTAGGACATACCAACTAGGAAAGCATTTATAATATAACAGAAGCAGAGGAACCCGAAGAACTAGAAGAGGAAAACACTGCCGATTGAACCAACAAGTCAGAGGGAACTCTAAAAGAATTGGCTTGTTCGTATCTTCACAGGATAGTAGTGCGGGCTAAGATTCTACCATATACTGATGTAGTAAGATGGGTGGTTCAAAAAATCCCAACTAAGGATAGAACATTTTGCACAACTAATGGTAGGATATTTGGCTCATTCAAGCCTGAAGATCTTAGGCAAATGTATTATCTGCCGCCACACGAGAAGCAATACAACAAGGCATTCCTAGAAGCGTTTCCAAAGGAAAATGACTCAGAGTCAGACCCAATCAAGAAATGGAGGTATTTCCCGAAGAAACACAAGCACGAGTCATCGGGTAAGCACCCTGTTGACTCATTAGCTTCCCCTTATTGCTATGTTGGAGCTATGATGTGTAGATTGTGGGGACTACATGATTTTACCAAATTCACTATAGAGATGGTCCCCCTAATGGAAGTAGAAATTAATGGTTATGTTATGGATTGGGCGAATATTTTGTTTGATAGAATAGCCACCAAGATATTAGGATATAGAAAGAATGCATCTACAACTTCTCGGATCATTCCCCCTTTCTATTATAGTGCATATATTATGGATACTATTTGTTTTAATTCTCAATATCCGGTACTCGGATGGAGGTGGACTCCCCAAGATCCAAATCCTATCCATATTTACCATAAGCAGTTATGGAAGGCACACTACAAAAATCACCTGTATAGAATTTGCAATGGTTTTATTTTACATGTACATTATTCTATTTTCAATAAGCCCGCCCCTAGGGTATCCCAGGAAGCAGAAATTGACTTGAGAGTAGTAGGTAGTTGGTTCAGGGAGGAAAAATTTACCTATGTAAGGCTTTTTGGTAGCCTCACTAAACCCCATGTTCTTCCCCTATATGTTCCCGACAAATTGTTAGCTCAGGAATTGGCTTATCAGATAACAGTGGAAGGGACATCCAAAACCCTTAGGGATTCAAAGAAACAGATGTGGTCTATATTTCCCTTATGATGTGGCTTCTTCACCTTACATGATTACATGCATGCAGAAAAAGAGGCAGAGAAGATTCAGATGCTGAATCTTGCCACCATTCCAAACAGGCAATATGATCCAAGAAAGGTTTCCCATAACATCATCGCTCAAGCTAAACTTGCCAAATTCGATCATGAAGCGGATGACTTCGATGATTTATTTTCTTCAGCGGAATCATTATTTCAGGTTAAAGGATTGGCTAGAATCAGATATCAAGAAGAAGGGTTAGAAACGTTCAATAGGCTCAGAGACCAAAGGTTGCAAACTCTGCCTTTGGACCTATTAGATACAACCCTGATACTCTAGCCAAGGGAAACTGAACAGAAAGCTGCTGACAAGACTCATTTAGTGGAGAAGGTTCTTGAAAAATAAAAATTGCCAGAGCAGGAGCAGGGACAAGAAAAAAGTAGTGAACTCATTGATTCAGACATTCATATGGATCCCAAACTGCTCAAAGAATGGCAACAATTTGACTCAATCATCAGTAATATTGAGAGCCTACAAGGATTTAGCACACTTGAGGTGACAATTGGTCAGAAGACAACGACTAATACGGTTCCGACTGAAGGAACTAGCAGCCCAACCATGACTCAAAATGATGTAGAGAGAATCCTCAAGAATCCATCTGATGAAATTGTTATACATGTAGAAGAAATACCACCCTTGGATGTCTTCTACAGCCTAAGCATAGGGTTGTAATCAAAAGACAAAGGAAAAAGAGAAAACTTGATCAATCTTCTCTTTTGCCTTCACAAATGGAGATAACAAATGTGGTATGGAGAGAAGAAGTGAATCCTTCTGAAGATCTTACTAAACTCTCTCAGTATGCTGGAGCATACACAACAGCTACTATGGACAAGGCATCGGAAGTCAGCAATTTTCTCAAGCAGAAGGATCAAATGATCATTTTGCTAGAAACACAGGTATAGGAGAAGCAGTAGAGGATAGAGTAGTTGGAACAATAGTTAGCAGCCCAAAAGCAATCCAAGGACCAATTGAACGAGCAACTGCTCAAAGAAAAGCAAAGGATTGATCAAAATGCAATACAAAAACAACGAGAACTATCCCAAGCATTGAGCAAGCTGCAATCAATAAATGAATAGCTGAGCAAATCAAAAGAAGAATAGATTGCTCAACTGTCACTGCAAATAGAATGATTCAAATGATATCTCCAAGTGGGATAATTCAAATCAGAGGCTCTCCAAATTACCAAAGCATTATCTAATCAATTTAGCTTATTATGTCATAATATCTCTCTTGTTCTTCCTTTATGTGAAATTTCCTCATCTATGATTGATAAGTTAGTTTATGCAAGACAGAAATTGGAGCAAGCAGAAGAAAAATTAACAGAGTTTCTCTCTTGGCAAGAAACCAAGGAAGGACAAGCTGCAAATCTACCCCAAATTCTGGAATCACATAAGGAAATCCTATTCCTTGAGTGGAAATCTCATCTGATGAAAGCAAAAAGGGCGACATCAAGATGTAGATTGGTGACTAGTAATCTGGTTGAATTGATTAATGATACTCTTTATTTGTCAAATTTAATTTCAGAATGTTCTCCAGGGAAACTTCCATCGATGAAAGCATTGGAACAAACATGGAAACAAGAACTGGAGCAAAGGGAAAGATTAATCGTGGTGTTCAAACTTTAACATGGGAAACATTTTGGTTCTTCCTTGTTAAACCACATAGTCAGAGGACAGCGATGATATGCCTCACCGATGCAATTGGTTACATGATTCCCGAAATTACTGATGTCACATATACTGCCCAGTTACATTTGTGCATGAGTCATTGTCCAGAACTGCAACTGATGCTCGCCATTTGTCAGCTCAAGCCACAAGATAGTTAGCCGAAACAGTGAACCATTCTGACTGATTTCAAGCATGCCTATTTTAGGAAGATCTTCATATATTTGTGATTTGGTTATACCAACACACAACATTTTTATTTCATATTTTGTTAGTTTATATAGTATTTATAGACCCTTTCAAGTTTTTAGAAAGGGTCCTCAAGTTTTGTATTAAGACTTGGATCGGAAGTTGCACTACTGTGCTTCCGATATATATTTTTTATAAAAACTGGACCTAAATTCTGAGTTTTAATGAAGAATACTTTTATATGATATGCACTATTACTTCCTATCAAATTATTTCCAAGTTGAAAGGCGGGATCTAAATGCTATTTATATCGGAGGGGATTCAAATTATATATGGTACTACTATCTATGTTTTTGCTTCATTCTTTTATGTGAATCAGTGTTTATTCATTTTGCTATTATTGGTATATGTATATGCTTTCACAGCAATTCTTTGACTTATCACTATTGAATGTTTAAGAATTCTTATTTTTCATATATATGTGTGTCAATGATATATAAAGATTAGTGTAATAATGATTTAATCATTACTTTGTTAAACTACTTGAACAAAGTAATTATCATATGAATAAATACTTTTGTTTATAAGTAGAGTCATCTACATGCCTACTTGTTAATAAGAATCATCAAGGATTGCACTAAGAGAAAAACTTCCCGGGATAGATTATTTATTTAGATTGTTGCATTTTAGAATAAATCATCCATCATTCCCATTAGATATTAGAAAATAAATCACTTATTCATCCCATTTATAAATCATTGGGAAACTAGTCCCATTATATCCAGTCGAAGCCACCACACCAAACGGAAAAGGAATTGCCTTTAAGGTCAGGACCGGGTGGTTTTCCTCGATGTTGATGCAATGATTTTTGAGGCATCAACACCTCCCTATAATCCTCTCAAGAAGATTTAGATTTATTGAATCGAAATATTGGGTGCTCGTCACAAGAGTATATGGACCTCATATCCCAAGAGAAAGAAGGGATTTCCTCCAAACCTTGACAAATATGAGAAGTATATACCCAAAAGATCTGTGGGTGGTGGGAGGAGACTTTAGCATGATCACTTCCCTAGGAGAGAAAAAGGCAGGTATGAGAAGAACGGATATAAACATGGAGATATTTGGCGACACCATAGCAGAGCAATGCTTAGTAGACATCCCAACAATCAATGGGGTGCACACCTGGAATAACATAAGAGGAGGGAATCATCAAATTGCTTCCACATTGGATAGATTCCTAATATCTGAACAAGTTATAAGAAAGACATATTCATAGAAGCCTCGATTCTTCTTGGGATGGGATCAAACCACTGGCCATTACGGTTGTAAATGGACCAAAATGCGAGCCCAAAAAAATAACCTTTTAGGTTCGAAGCCTTCTAGCTAAGAGACCCAACCCTCATTAAAAATATTGAGGCATGGTGGATGCAGAGTGAACAATAAGGGAGGAACTGCATGCATATTTTCCAATTAAAGCTCGAGGAAATCATGAAGAAACTAAAGAAATGAAATAAAGAAGAATTTTTGCATATCATGAAGGACAAGAAGTAGCTCAATTAGAGAAGGACAGAGGTACAAAAAAAATATCCAAGAAGGGAGATCAAAAGAGCTAGCAACAGAAGAGAGCCAGTTAATAAGTCAGCTAGAAGAAAGGAGAAAACAAGAAGAGATCCTATGGAAACAAAAATCGAGGGTGAACTGGCTAAGATAAGGGGAGCGTAACACCTGGTTTTTCCACAATTCCATGGTCCAACATCGCTAGAACAACAAAATATTCTCCCTAAAATATGAAGAGGGGTACCGTAGAGTCAAACATGAAGAGATGGAGGAGATTCTAGTAAACGAATTCAGAGATCTCTTATCAAAACCACAAGAAGATAGAACAGAAGCATTTCAAAGAATATCTCATATATACCTCACAGCGTCACTCAAGACCAAAACCTTGCATTGATGAGAGCAACTACTCTTGAAGAGGTAGAAGAAATTGTCAAGGGTATGAAGAAAAACAAGGCCCTCAGACTGGATGGTTTTACAGTAGAATTCTTCCAAGCCACATGGCACTTCATGGGAAGGGACATTTTGAAAGTCATGGAGGAATCAAGGTGAAATCAAAAGGTATGCCCTAGTCTGAACTCCACTTTTATAACTCTCATTCCTAAGACATCGAAATCGGAAGATCCTCAAGGATTCCGCTCCATATCCCTATGAAATGTGATATATAAAATTATAGCCACTCTTATTGTTAAACGACTAAAACCTCTCCTGCTGAATATCATATCCTAGGAACAAACATGATTTATCAAGGGAAGGCAAATATTGGATGGGATGGTAACCTCTCAAGAGGTAGTCCATTCTCTGAAGGCAAAAAAATTAGATGGAATGATGATTAAGCTTGAACTATCCAAGGCCTATGATCGGTTAAGCTGGGAGTACCTGAAAAGCATCCTTAGGGCCTATGGATTTAACCACGGATGGATAAACTAGATCAATGCTATGATATCCACCCCCATCATCTCTATTCTGCTAAAAGGGACCCATACCAAAACCTTTAACCCTTCCCAAGGTCTGAGACAAGGAGACCAATTTTCACCTTTCTTTTTCATCATTTTTGCCGAATGTCTCGGTAAATATATTAAAAATAAATCCCAGAAGTCTAGGATTAAATGCCTCAAGATTTATGGGAATGATCTAGCCATAACCTACGAACAATTTGTTTGATGACATCATGCTCCTTTGCCAAGTATTACTTAGAGAAGCCCACAGAATTAAAGAAATCCTGAACACCTTCATGAAGGCATCGGGGACCCAAATAAACAAAGAAAAATCTTGTACCTTCTTCTTCAACACCCAAGGAAATGTTAAGAACTATTTAGCTAGGATCTTGGGTTTCAGTACTGACAACCTCCCCACTAGATATATAGGCATGCCTTTATCGTAAAACTCTCCAAAAATTTCATGCTTGCAACAGATCTTTCAGAAGATGCAAGGAAGGTTAGGAAGTTGGGCTTTTAGATTTCTCAACCTAGCAGGCAAAACTGTCCTTCTAAAATCAGTGCTTGAATCGATTCCCATGTACTAGCTTTCAAGCATGGCATCCCCTAAGGGGTTGTGCTCCAAAATGGTCAATATCTTCAAAAAATTCCTATGGGGAGGGGCTCAAAAAAAAAGAAATGGGTCCTTATATCTTTGCAGGGATTGATAAAAAAAAAAATGGAAGTAGGGCTTGGCCACAAAGACCCCTACACTTTAAACCAAGTAATGGGAGAAAAATTATGGTGGAGATGGCTAGGGGGAGGAAGGGACTTATGGAAAAAAATATGGACAAGAAAATATAATATTCCAAAGAGAACATAGGATATACTACAGTATATATACCCTTCCAAAGGATTAGCAATATGGAACTTGGCAAGCCAAAATAGGGACCTTATAAGCCAACATGCATTTTGGGAAATTCACAATGAAGAACAACAAGAGTTTGGCATGACTCATGACAATAAAGAGAAAGACTAATAAATAGGAAAGACCTCAGAGACATACATAGATTTACCAATGATAATAACATCCAATATGCAGATAAATTCTGGAAGGAGGAGCATGGAACATGAAACTAGAGGAGATGGAAGAAGAAGGAATATTGGGGCCAGGGTATAGTGACAGAGCAATGATAAGAATTTGAAAATGAAATGAGATCAAGACAAATAATGATTAGAAATGATTCAGACATTTTGAGAAGGGGCCACACCATGAAAGGTACCTTCACCAGCAAAGAAGCATATTACTTGAAAGTAGAAGAAGCTCAAGATGGTAAAGGAATTCTTTGGAAAAAAATTTGGAAGGGAGGGTGGTGGCCAAAGGTAGCTCATTTCCTATGACTTGTATCCATAGGGAGGATAGTAACCTAGGAAAAACTTCAGAAAAGGCAAGTTTAGGGCTTGTCCCTATGCTATCTGTGTCAGCAAAACAAAGAGGATATGGAGCTGTTGTAGCAGCTACAACCACCCTCCAAAATTTTTCCTTACCTTCATTTTGGAGCCTCCCTTCCAACCTTCATAGAAAATTGCCTCACTACGTCAAGTTCACAAACTTCATTGTTTTCCTTGCACAAAGGTAGCCTGTTGATCACAGCTTGATGCATTCCCCTCATAGGCTATTCACCTGGACTTGGTCCATCTGCAAGCTGAGCAGCTGCCCATAGAAAATTGCGCATTTCTAGAGGTCAACTAGCCTTCCCTCCAGAAACTGCGCAATCCTGCCAGTTAACACTCCCAGCAGGAATTGGGCAATTTTCCCCAGCAGGGCTGCTCAGCCCAGAATTTGCGCAAATCTGGCGAGCAGTTTAGAGCTCATTCCTCGCATCAACCTTGCAGCTCTGACATCCCACCTCACATCTAGGTGTAGTCGGCACATTCAGCTTCGCTGTTTTGTGGTAAGCTTGCTTCCCATGCCTTGTGTTTCATTTCTGTCACTTTTTGTGTTCTCACTTATATGAGTATTGTTTGCTTGATTTATTTGAATTCTTGTTGTCATTTACATGTATATTAGCTTGTCCTAACATTTTTTCAGTTTTCATCAACATCTCATTGCTGTCGCATGCATGAAACTGTTTTTAGCGAATAGTCACCGATTCGGTGACTTGCCTCACCCATATGCATGTTGTTCCATTTTCTGAATCTGTCATTTATAATTTTCATGTATGATCATTCACTCATTCTTACACTCAGTATTAGCATGAATTCGTAGCCACATTCACTTGCAGTTTCCCGTTGGTGAGTCTCGCCAACCTTGGCCCAGACTCTGCCCCATCAAGAGCCTCACCAAGACAACATTGCACAATATTGAGAGGGAAGGCTTTGCCTTCCTCTCCATAAATGTGCATTTATGTCTAGAAGCTATTCCCTAGGCATGTTTTGCACAATCTTGAGGGACAGTGACTGTTGGCCAAGGAAAGTGCGCAATGCAGTCACTCAGCTTGCAGCGATTGCTAGTTGAGATTGCACATTGAAAAATTTTAACTGTCAACAACCAGACTGGACTGTGCATTGCCCAGTTCAGGCAGTCAATCAGTCTCCGAGTAGTCCAGACTGTGCCTTTTGCAATCTTGTCAGTCAGTCTCCCAAACTCTTGGCCAGAATTGTGCAACCTTCATGATCAGTCACACATGTATGTTGTAAGTTAGTTCTCAAGTTTAGTTTGGTTTTCGACCAACAGATTGCTTGCCATGAGTGTTACCATGTCTCCAGGTATTGTAGGTGTTCATCTGCCTCTAAGTAGTGTAGGTACAATGGTTTTCAAGAGAGCGAAGTCAAAGACACCGTTCAGAGCACACCTCGTGATGTAGTCGATCAAATGTGTATGAGCTTGTCTACTCATGAATATGTCAAGTTGTTCATAGACAAGAACATCAAGATATCAGACCAAGCAGCATCGTGAACAACAGCCGAAGGCAGAATACCGAATGTAGCGAACACAACGAATGCAGCAGATACAATGAATGCAAGAGGAAGGTGGTTGACAACACAGAGGCGGAACAAAGTTGCAAGATCAAGCAGATCCACTGATAATAGAAGAAACTTTAGAGACTCAGGCTATGAGGCGAGGGTGCGACATGAAGATTGCACAGAGACAAAGAATGGAATAGAGAAGGAGTTGCATGTGCTGAAGCAACAACTCAGGAAGAACATGAAGCTCCACAGATAGACAAATGAGTTGCAGCAGGAACAAAAATGGGCGCAACAATGAAACTGTGCCCACACAAGTTAAAGATCCACCCCCGCAGCTGACACGGAGCAGACATGGTGAGTAGTTTTTTTGATTGCATGCAAGGGATTCAGCATCATGCATGTCATTTTGCGCACACATGCAATCCAACCCATTCAACACACTCACCAAGGCAAAGACAAGAAGAAATTCCAAATGGAGTTGAACAGGTACTTCGACAAGTTGATGCGCATGACCTCTAGCACACACTTGAAGATCAGCATGGACGCTATGCATCAGTGTGATGCCAATTCAGCCACACCCAAGAATACCATGTGCATGTTAGCAAATGAGTTGGATGAAAGGGCCAAACCAATGCACCAGTTGTAACGGAGGCAAGAGTTTGCTTCAGCAATATGTCACCATGAGGTGCATACAGACCATCATGTATGACCAAGCTTGGCATCAGCTCACCAACTTCACCATCACAAGCATGTCAAAGAGTTAGTCTCATCAAAATGGACCAAGTGTTAGTGATGTCTTACAAGGCTTCCTCAAGCCATGTTGTCTCACATGAGTACATGTGCATTGTAATGTTGATTCATGTCAAATGTAAGTCAAGTGTCAATAGTTGGATGTAACAGTCATAGAGTAGGCGAAGAGTCATGAGGGTAGTTGAACTGTCACAAAGGGGAATGTCAAGGGTCACCCTACCCTTCGCTATGAATAGTCCCTCATAACTCATTGTATAGGCTTTTGGTCAACCAAGCTTCTGATAAGACTATCTTTGAGAAAGCTTGGACAATATTGTAACGTGCCTTGGCTTCTCCACTGCACAGAGCTAGTTCATCATTTTAGAGGAGCAAGTGGATGTGGCTGTAACATTCCATTGTTGGGGCTACTGGGTTTACATGGATGTATTGTATGATTGGAACTTAACCTTCTTTATATAATAAGAGCCAACACATTTTCACACATGTATTGCATCTATTGTAAGACTGATATTTAACACTTGTAATGCATGTTGTTTTAACCTATGTTCTACATCTGAACTGTTTCATTTGTTGTAATGCATATTCCATTGATGGAAATGTGTTGTATATGTTGTTAATGTTGTCTCGTCAGTGTTGACTTCTCTACCGGAAATCAAACATACATTTCATATGAAGCTCACTGTAACAACAATTGCACTTGTTCACACTGATCCGTGAGTGTTGTACATGTTATCTTACCTTATTTGTTGTGATTGCTACAACCATGTGGACTAATTCGTTGGAATCTATGTATGTCCTGCATGTTGTGTGTTCATAGCCGAGTTAGGACTAATCCCTTTCAACCTGAAACTCACCTTCACCCTCATCTCAACCCACCTATGTTAGAACATCTCATACACCTTCCTTGAATCACTGCATTTGTCACACCCTTGCTACTGATAGAGTTATCTTACTTGTCTCTGTGCGACATCGTGGTCAAGGCATTACAATACGACCCACTGTTGGGACTCCTACACCAAATTGTCTGAGGTCTAATTGGGACTTCTTACCAGGGAGATCCCCTTACATGTTGGTGGGTCTAGCACCGTCAAAATTTTTGCTCTAGAAGGAGGGCCAGATGACAAACAGAGTCCTCACATCTGTTTTGAATCTCTTCACATCTATCATGACTAACTACCAAGTTTCTCCCCTGGAATGCATGTCTTATGGAAACGATTTCATCATTCCAAAAAGGCTCTAGGATAGCTTGTCTCATAAAACATTTGATGGTGGAGGCTACGTATCCTTAGTAAGGCACATGGTCGGCATTGTAGGCTAATGCGAAAGACATTGATTCTTTGAGGAATACATGAGCTGTGCACTGTTCATCTCCATGCCTCGAGGGCACCCAATGCACTTGTGTGCCACACTTCCTAAAATGTCTATTCATTCTCTTGCTCATCTGGTCACAGAGATAGACTGTGCTTTCAATCACTATGACCATAAAGCACTCAACATAAAAATTCTGAAATTACAAAAAGCACCTGCTAAATCCATTGAATAGTTTCACACATGCTTTTGTAATCTTGCATATCGATTCCCCAAAGATGATATTGATTGGGAATTTCTTGATGGAATATTTGAGTATCTTCTTCACATATCTGAACCCCGCTTAGCATACTTCGGTGATGTAGTTGTGCAATCACAGGCAGACACAGTCGCTGTCACAAGTGATTGTCCGCCTTCACCTCATCAAATAGCTCCACCACCACCGAATGATGTGGGAGATCACACATACACCTATGTTGAAATGCCACACTCTCCCACCCCATTTGTTGTTGAGATTTGCATAGATTTCGCTAGCAAGCCTGTTGGTTTCCATGTGGACTCTTTCTCTCGACCTCCTTCCTCGTGTTCTATTTATCCTCCAGATTGTACTATTTTTTTTCTCCCATCCTGGGCTCCTCACCTATTGTGAATGAGGATCAAGTTGTCGATGGAGTTGGTGTTATGTAGCCAACATGTGCCATCATTCATGATGAGTGTGTGCAGGAACCTAAAGAAGATCTCGCGATGAAGGATGAATCCCTACCAGATGTTCCTCATCCGCTTGATCTTGACATCCCTTGTGATTCTGCCACTGCTGATTTCCCCTATGAAAATTGATTTCTGGATGCTTCTACTTCCGATCATTCACAGGACATGTTGGATGTTAGTCTGTCATTACAGTGCGGATAGGACACATCTTCCTCGGAACATCCATCCAATCTGTCATCTATCTTTCTTGAAAACACAAAGGGTGAACATCTTTGCTTATCATCTACCCCTCTACGGGATTCATCAAATCATGAGGATGCCAATGAACATCTCAAATTTTCTGATCTTGGTTGTCATGATCTATTCACTTCCTCATCCAATCACGATGTTGATTCAACCGTTGTTGATCTATCCAAGACACTGGTCTACAATGATCTATCTACCAACAAAGTCGAAACCCCCTAGACTGTCGAGGCACTTCAGCCCGAGCTGATGGTTATGTCAGAACCTCATTGTCCTGAGGTTGGTTTCACTTTTGTTCAGGAAATTTTTGAAACACTCAAGACTCCTCATCACTCTCTACTTTTCATATAAGATCAACCAAACACCCAGATTTCGCTTCCTCCACTCAGACTACACGATCCCATCGCTCATGCATTGGAGGAATCTTACACAACAAGCACACATGCATGACACAGGTGGTCTACCTTTCTCACGTGTTCTTGCATGTCACAGTCAAGAGAATGCATACACTCAAAATCTGCACGCGGTGTAGCACAACATCATGGAAGTACCACAGAATGCACGTCATGCAATTTCACTCATATTTTTTCTGTGGTCACTTGTAAGCTCGGAGTGTGTTTGTCTTCACTGTTATATCTTTCTTGTTTGCTGGTTCACAAAGTTGTCTTGTTCGTGAACCATGTCTTCACCAACATGGGTCAACCAATGTGCTGGCAGCTGCATCGGAAGTATCACATCACGTGAGATGACCCATGCACTGTTAGCTTAGGAGTAGGAGTAGGAGTAGTGTTTTCTTTTGAGTTGTTTTCTTGCATGCTTGTTTGTTTACTTTGTTTGTTTGTTTGTTTATCTGCGTACTTGTTTTCTTGCTTGATTTTCTTTGCTTTTGATTTTGCTTTTTCTTTGCTTTGTTGTTTGTTAGTTTCCTTGTTTCATTTCATAGGATAGCTTTGCATGAAACCATGTATGACTCTTGAGGCAAGCTGGGTAAAGTACAAGAGGCCTTGTGCTGCTATTACTACTTGGTTATCTATAATCCTGCCTCTGTATGAAGAACTTGTTATTTTCAGTCCATGATACATTGATGGAAAATAGGTACTGTTCAATGTGAACTTCGGTTGAAACATAATGCTTGCGTGCTAACTAGTTTCACCTACTCTAGTCGATTGTTTTTGGGTTAACCCTTGTCATCTCAGTCAAGTAGAGTAAGGTGAGGGGTAAAACCTTAACAAGAATGTCAGAGGTATAACAAACTACTTCTCTGTAGGAACAACCTCTTCTTCTCTCAATAAGTCGGGATCCGTCTTCCACCTATGAAATGAATAAGTGCTATGCACAATTAAAAAATGAAAAAAGGAAAGTGAAAAAAATTAAAATGAAAAACGAATAAGGAAAAAGAAGAGAAAGGCTTCCTGTGGAGGGAGGTGATGCAAGTAACATCATTGGGCTACTGACCAGGCTCACTGGTAGCGGAGCCATGCTTGTGTTCCTATGTGACTCCGCCGGGGTACTGTCTAGGTCTGCTTGTAGTGGAGCAACACTAGAGATGAAACTAAGACTCTCACGACTATATTTCTTGTGCATCGATATACTCCTCAAACCTAATCAAAACAACTGTGTTTCCTTGGCTTGGAATGTGTGTCAATTGACCAAGAGCTTAGGAGATGCTACCTCTTACAATCAAGATAGTGTGGAAACGAAGAGGAGATGAGAACTGAACAATACTTCTGGAGGTGTTAGACTTACTTTTCACGAACAAGGTCCATTCATAGAGCTGGAGTTCTATTAGTGTGTCACCAAGTGGTGTAGCGGCTACAACCACCCTCCAAAATTTTTCGTTAGCTTGACTTTGGAGCCTCCCTTCCAACCTTCATAACAGTTTTCCTTTGCTTCATCAAGTTCACAAGCTTCAGTGTTTTGCTTGCGCAAAGGTAGCCTCTTGATCATAGCTTGATGCATTCCCATCAGAGGCAGTTCACCTAGACTTGGTCCAACTGCAGGCTAAGTAACTTCCCCTAAAAAATTGCACATTTCTAGAGGGCAATCATCCTTCCCTCCAGAAATTATGCAATCTTATCTGGTAGCCTGATGGGCTCTAGGATTGCACAATCCTACTAGTCAACACTCCCAACAGGAATTGTGCAATTTTTGCCAACAGGGCCGCTCAGCCCAAAATTTGCACAAATCTGGGTAGCAATCAGCTGCTCTGCCCATAAACTGCACAAATCTTCTGGGTAGTCAGCCTAACTCCTAGCTAGAAATGCACATTTCCTCAAGTAGTTGAACAACCTCTTACATGTGTAGCTGAGTTGACTGGTTCCCTCCAAGACCGAGAAAAATGGACTTGCATGCATGGGTTGCTCCTCCCAAGGCAGCATGCAAAGGCATCCCTTATTTCAGGGATCTATGTTTAATAGTTGGAGGTTACATGCAAGGATCATTTCAGAAACCTCTTAACAAGTGTCACTTTCCCTAGATTTGTGGCATGCATGTCACAACCTTGATGTTATCAAAACTCATCAAATGGACACTACATAGCTCATTCCTCACATCAACCTTGCAGCTCTGACATCCCACAACACATGAAACTATTTTTCATGAACGGTTGCCGATTTGGTGACTTTCCTCACCCGCATGCATGTTGTTCTATTTTATGAATCGCTCATTTACCATTTCCATGCATGATCATTCAGTTATGCTTACACTTAGTGTCAACATGCATTCATACTCACATTCACTTGCAGTTGCCTATCAGCGAGTCTGGCCAGCCTCGGCTCGAACTCTTCCCCACCAAGAGCCTCACCAAAGCAGCATTGCGTAATCCTGATAGGGAAGGCTCTACCTTCCTCTCCAAAAATGCACATTTCTGCCCAACAACTATTCCCCAGGCCTGCTTTGCGCAATCCTAAGGAAAAGTGACTGCTGGCCAAGAAAAGTGCGCAATGCAGTCACTGGACCTTCAGCCATTTCCAGCGGAGATTGTGAATTATTCAATTACAATAGTCAGCAGCCAGACTAGACTGTGCATTGCGCAATTCCAGTAGTCAATGAGTCTCCCAGCAACCCAGACTATGCCTTGTGTAGCCTTCGCAGTTGGTCTCCTGATCTCTCGATCGAAATTGCGCGATATTCCTAATCAGTCACACAGGTATGTTGCAAGTTAGTTCTCAAGTTCATTTTGGTTTTAGATTGAAATATTGCTTGCCATGAGTGTTGCCATGTATCCAGGTATTGCAAGTGTTCATCTGCCTCTCAGTAGTGTAGGTAGAATGGTTTCTAAGAGAGCGAAGTCGAAGACACTATTCAGAGCACACCTGGAGATGCAGTCGATCAAATGTCTATGAGCTTGCCTACTCACGAAGATGTCAAGTTGTTTGTAGATAAGAACGTAAAGATATCACAGCAAGCAACATCATTAACAACAACTGAAGGCAACATACTGAACGCAGTGAACACAACGAATGCAGTGGATGCAATGAATGCAAGAGGAAGGTTTTTGAAAATATAGAGGTGGAACAAAGTTGCAAGATCAAGCAGATCCACTGATAATGAAAGAAACTTTGGAGACTCAAGCTATGAGGCGAGGGTGCAACATGAAGATCGTGCGAAGACAGAGAATGGAACAGAGAAGGAGTTGCATGTGCTGAAGTAGCAACTCAGGAAGAACATGAAATTGCACATACAGACGAATGAGTTACAACAAGAATGAGAACAACAGTTGGTGCAACATTCACTCACGGATGAAATTGCACCCGTACAAGTTAAATATCAACCCGAGTAGCTAACACGAAGCAGACATGGTGAGTAGTGTTGTTGATCCCATGGAAGCAATTCAACAACATGCATGTCATTGTGCACACGCATGCAATCCAACCTATTCAAAACACTCACCAAGGTGAAGACAAAAGGCAAGTCCAACTGGATCTGAACAGGTACTTCGGCAAGTTGATGTGCATGACCACTAGTACGCAATTGAAGATCAGCACAGACACTATGCATCAATGTGTTTTCAGTTCAGCTGCACCCAAGAACACCATGTGCATGTTAGCAGATGAGTTGGATGAAGGGGCCAAACCAATGCACCGGTTACAGTGGAGGCAAGAGTTTGCTTTAGAAAGATGTCACCATGAGGTGCATACACACCATCATGAATGACCCAGCTTGCCATCATATCACCACCTTCAGCATCATAAGCATGTCAAAGAGTTGGTCTCATCACAGCAGACAAAGTGTTAGTGATGTCTTTGAAGGCTTGCTCAAGCCATGTTGTCTAACATGAGTACATGTGAGTTGTAATGTTGAGTCATGTCAAGTGTAAGTCAAGTGTCAATAGTTGGATGTAATAGTCATAGAGTAGACGAAGAGTCATGAGTGTAGTTGAACTATCACAAAGGTGAATGTCAAGGGTCACCCCACGCTTTGCTATAAATAGCCCCTCATAACTCATTGTATAGGCTTTTGGTGAGCCAAGCTTCTGATAAGACTATCTTGGAAAGAGCTTGGACAGTATTGTAATGCGCCTTGGCTTCTCCACTGCACGGAGCTAGTTCATCTTGTTGGATGAGCAAGTAGATGTGGTTGTAACATCCCACTGTTGGGGCTAGCGGGTTTACATGGATGTATTATATGATTGGAACTTACACTTCTTTATATAATAGGAGCCAACACATTTTCACACATTTATTGTATATGTTGTAGGAATGGTCTTTAACACTTGTAATGCATGTTGCTTTAACCTATGTTCTACATTTGAACTGTTTCATTTGTTGTAATGCATAATATATTGATGGAAATGTGTTGTATATGTTGTTAATGTTGTCCCGTCTATGTCAACTACTCTGCCGGACATCAGACAAACCTTCCATATGAAGCTCATTGCAACAACTGTTGCAATCGTTCAGACTGATCTGTGATTGTTGTATGTGTTATCTTACCTTATATGTTGTGACTTCCACATCTGTGTGGACTGCTCCGCCAGAAGCTGTGTATGTCCTGTGTGTTGTGTGTTCCTAGCTAAGTTGGGACTGACCCCTTTCAACCTGGAAAATCACCTTCACCCTCATCTCAACCCACCTGTGTTAGAACCTCTCATACACCTTCCTTGTCTCATTGTAGCGGTCACACCCTTGCTACTAACAATGTTATCTTATGTTAGGCCCCTATACTACTAGTGTAACCCCTTATTATTATTAATACAACCCCCTTATTATATTGATGTACCCATGTAGTGCCCATATTGTTACTATTGTGCCCCATAGAAGCCCATTATTGTTATTATTGTGCCCTTACATTATTATTGTTATGTCGGCTGTGATTATGTTATGAGCCCTTAGACTCCTATATATAGAAAGGAGGTCTTTTCATTTGTATCATCCAAGAATTGTTCATTTATGTAATGTAAAGGAGGTTGCCCCCTCGAAGAGGCTGAATTCTAAGGCGTTGATCTATCTTTTCTATCTTTTCTTGAGCTGGTTTCATAACATCTTACTTGCCTTTGTGTGACATTGTGATCAAGGCATTACCATATGATCCACTATTGGGACTCCTACACGAAACGGTGTAAGGTATGATTGGGACTTCTTACCGGAGAGATCCCCTTACATGTTGGTGGGTCCAGCACCATCCACAAGAGCATATGCTTAATACCTGCCCATTTGTGGAACAAAAATGGGGTTAGATGTAAGGAGTCTTCAAAAGGATGGACTGGGATTGCCACAGCATAAAGAAAACAATCCTTATATGGCACAACAAAATTTTCTCAAGCCCTGTACTAAACTAATCATGGGGACTCGCTTTAGGTTTAAACCTATGGGCCATATGGAAAGAAAGAAATTGCAGAGTATTAAAAAATAGAACATTACCCCAAGATCAGGTGTGGGAAGGAATAGTTAGAAACATAAGACAAACTATATTAGCATAACAATGGAGCCTTAAAGATTGGCAAGTTCCCCTTGAGGAAGCTATAATCGTAAAAAAACTTAACCTAACAATGGAAATGTTGGCTCCAACTACTTGGAGAAATGATAGGACAAGTATAGGTTCCCTGGCTCAATTCCCTACCCCGGGAGAAGGTTTCATAAAACTTAATTTCGACAGGGCTTCAAAAGGGAACCTGGGAGTAGCAGGCCTTAATGGCATCTTTCGAGACAATCAAGCTAACACGCGGCTCATATATACTGACTTGTGTGGGATAGTAAGAAGCAACGAGGTAGAATTTACTGCAGCTCGACAAGGACTTCAAATAACTCTAAGAATGGGATACTGAAACGTAGTGGTGGAAGGTGACTCTAGTTTGGTCACAACCACCTTAGTGAAACTAAACAATGGAACCACATGGAATAAAATAAGGAAAATTTGGAGGACAATGCACCTTATACAAGAGATAGGGGAGATTATCCTTAAGTTTGACTATATAATGGACTGATATGTAAGACAGGAAGGGAATACAACGACTAACTTTATGGAAAACTAGGGATGCAATCAACAAAATAGCCCACTGGAACAATTATGGCTGATACATCCCATGGATGATAGGTTTGAAGCCTTGGAGGAAATACTACACCAAGATTATAGGCAAAGCTAGGAAAATGGGAACCCAAACAACCAAAACCCTGATCGGGTTGTGTGCTAGAGGTTGGCAAGGACGACGGATAGTTATGATGAGTAAAGGCAAGGTACTACCCACCGTCCTCCACACACTCAAGGTGATGGGGGTGGTGCCTCTTCACTTGAGTACATGCAAGGGTGGTGGGAAAGGTGGAAGTCACAGCATGGACGAGGAGGGAGGTGTAGCAGTTAAGGCAAGACAGGTGAGGGGGAATTTTATTATGCTTTGTGGAGTTTGGAGCTAGAGGATCAGACCTAGAAGGTGCATACATCATCGATGGAATCCAAGGAGCGAGAATGGGTATGTATCTTGGCCCTGCACCTCCATTGCAGCGGCAACATGGTTTCATTTTTGCTGGAGGGAATGGGAGAAATCTAGGAATGGGAATTGAGGGAAATTCCTGGGAAAGTGTTGTAGGGACTGCATGGTTGTAGTATGGTGCTACGTTCTGGCTATGAGGCATCTGGGTACTGATCTGGCTAGTGGTCATGAGGCCCCTTTTGAGGATAGCATTGAGACCTTGAGCTTTACTTGGGGTGGAATGGGAGATGCCGGGTACTAGGGATGGGTAGATTACAACCTAATAGTAGAGGCTCAGGATAAATAGTCAAATGTGTGGGTTTTTCAGAGGAGCAGGGGAGGAAACCCCGATAAGACATGGGGAACGGGAAGGCATACTAGAGCATGGGGGCACTTGCATAGCTGAGGAAGGGGACCACAAATCGTACAGGGTATGAGCAGTAATGGGGAGGGAGAAGAGAGAATCCCAACATGATAAGGAGACTGGCCTTGTCTTACGACTGGGCTGTCACCCAACCTGCACCCTTCTCTGAGCATAATTGGGTCAAGATAAGGAATAGGGAGAATGTCGGTAATAAGAACCAAAGATAGAGGTTAAAAGATCTTTTATGTGAACATGTTTCGAACAGAGTGGAGATGGCTCATCTAGTGAGAGGAAGGGGTCGCAGAAGATGAGGGAGGGAGCCTTCAAAGGCCAAAGGTTTGAGCATATCGAAACTGCAAAGAGGAAGGAAGTCAGTCAAACATCTCATTAGTGAAGCCACCATGATATACCAAGAGGGAATGAATGTAGGAATCCGTAATCTATTGGAAGAATGGGAGGAAGAAATTAAGCAAAATAATGATACAGAGGAGGAGATAGAGAATTGGAGGACATTAGTCTCGGATCCTGGGAATACCAAAGGAAGGATAACCCAATTCAAACAGACCTTATATCTCTACTAACTTATGAAAAGCCTGTTGGGGAAGGCCATGGAACAAATATTGGTGGGGATGGCTCTGTCCCTCCAGGACATGCCGAACTACAAATAGGATTTCAATGAATCCAATTCTAGCTCCACAAGAAGGACATCCGATTGGATGGAATTCAATGGCACACCCCATTCATCATTGAATTGACTGAGATGCCTGGGGAAACTATCAAGGATCCGACATCGGTGGAATCACCATTAGAAGAGTAGTAGAGATAGTTAGTTAATCTGGTTTCTTTTTGTTTTTTATGCAGTAGAATTTACTTTACATTATGCATGCTTATGATAGACATCTAGTGTCTTGTCATGAAACTGAGATATACATAGCTTGGTTAGAAAGACTAAAACTTTATTGTTTTTGGATGGCTCATAACGAGGATAGGTGGCCAAAAGGCTTTGTTTCCTAATGGGTAGGTTGAAGCCACCTAGCATATATATGTGGTGTAAATTTGTCATTTATAAATAGAAAATGAAGGGTCTTGCCAAGCTTAATAAAAAAACAATATTAATAACATCAATAACAATATTAATAATATCATAAATAACATAATTGATAATTACTAATTTCATTAATAGTAATATTAATTACATTATTATTATAAATAATATTAACATTAATATTGATAAACAAATACTAACAATATTTAGTATCAAATAATATTTATAATAAAAAGTTTAGTAGTAGTAGTTGTTAATTAAATAATGTTTTCTTTTCTCAGTAAAATTAAACTATTTTTATTGACTAAAATATAGTACAATCAAGAGAGACAAGAAACCGGCAGACCGGAAATGATGAAACTATCAGCCTTGGACAGGGAGAAGGAATGAACCATGCACAGAGCTATAGCAATTAACTTGAGAGCAAAAAAGTGACTTTTACCCCATAGGGGCAAAATTCTCAACACGATGTTTTTTCCCTTTCTTTTTACTGACTTTTATCCAGCCATCCTCGGGAGTTTGAGCTAAGACAACTTGAAGACTGGAATTCTCCAACTGGGGGATCTCCTTCTCTGATTCAAAAGAGGAGGTCTCATGGACGCTTTTATGGGAGATTGTTGTGACAGTGGTGTGCACAGGAGTATCAGTGGACAGATCCATCGTCTGAGGTGCCTAGTCTTGTTCTGCATCGCTCTCGTCATCATCCGAGCTTGAGGAATCAGAGCTCACTACTGGCGGCGGAGAACAAGGGGTTCAATGCTTGGGTTTGGTCTTTGCAAAGTTGCCCTTTTTCGATTTTGCAGTAAGTGATGGGAAAGAATTTTGCAGGTGCCTAGTGAGGTGACAGTGGCGGCAATGGAAGGCAGTGTTTTCGTAATCCAATATCTGGGTCGAAACAAAGTCATTGATCTTGATATTGATTTTATCTGGCAGTCCCTTGCTTAGATCTAGCTCCACACATATTTTGGCATATGTGTAGAGACCTTGATGTTCCCGCCATGAATTTCCCATTAAAAAGTGGCCCAAGGTGTTGCCTATGCTCCTATAGACTGCTAAATGCCATAGGTGAACTGGTAAGTTTGGAAGTCTGATCCAAACAAGCACTTTGGTGATGACTGCAGATGTTGCGTCAAAATCTGGGAACCATGGAGTTAAGAATAGTCCTGTTGTACCCATAAACCAAGGACCTTCTTCTAAGGCCTGTTCATAGTGCTTAGGATTGTCGAACAGAACTATAAAATATCCTTTTGAGCAAAAGCTTACCTTGCAATGGTGAGTCCAGTTTTCATGGATCCAGTCATAGAGGTCCTTAGAGCATGTCCAAAGCCCATTGAATCTGCAAATGATGGCCCTTTCAGCAAATTTTTGAAGGTAATCTTCAAGGCCAGGGTGGGAGATCTCAACAGAGGGAACCTCCTCTAACTTGTCAACCAGAAAAGGCTTGGGTTTGGGAGTCTCAGGGGAAATGGGAATCTGAGAGTGAACTGCAGCTTTGTAGGAGAAGGGAGGAGCAGAAGAAGATTGATCTGCAGCGCCACCTCTTAAACGAAGGGAAAACACTAAAGAGCTATTATTTTTTATGCTGTAAGAAGAGAGGGGAAGAGGATCATCAAGTTGTTTACCTTGAAATATAAGTCTCTGTAGGGCAGAGAGGATCCTGAATCGGCATTCCAGATTTACCTTGAGATACTGCACCAGATCTGAAGGGTAGACCCATTGCAGAATGGTCTTGCCTGAGATCTGTGAGATTTAAACCTGAAAGGGGGCAGAGATATTTTCAAAAGCTTTCTGGAGCGACACAGTGCTAGAATGTTTTGGGTCTCCCATCTCCTGACGAACTGGAGGCGGTGGTGGAGGAAAAATCTTCTACAGATGGAAGCTACTGCTCCAACCCAGGTCTGTTGCAAAGGGTAGGGCTGCAGATCTGTGGAGAGGCCGAATGATCATTTGCATCAGACAATCCCCTGCCTCGCTGCCTTTTTGGAGTAAACAGATTTGGGTTTTTTAAGGCTTCTTGTTCTTCTGGGCTTCTGATCTATTGGTTCAATGACAGATCTGAGCAATTGACTGCCATCCATGATCAGGACACCCAATCCAGATTGGTACATTGACCCTCCAAAATTCTTGGGCTTGCAGCGCCTGGGATCGGCCACGAGCAAAGTCCTGTCGTACCTGACCAGAATTCTTTGATCTCCTGCTTTGACTGCTCGTCTACGTATTTTTGGTAGAAGATGACCAGGGCATTGGCTATTCTCTGTGAAATAGCATAGATCTGCGATGTGTGTCCTTCTCCTTTTACCCCGATTCTCATATCGACGTCGGCGAAGCGGTGTCAGCCCAACAGAAGAATGGCTTTGAAAGCTTTGTTGCGAAGAATCTCCAGCTCGATTAAATCAATAGGGCATCCAATGATTTTGAACAAACTTCGCTGTTGCTTGCAGTGTGTAATAACAACGGTCATCTTCTTTTGGCCGAAGCACTGGATAGAATCCACTGTCGCCATTGTTTTTCTACATATTCAAAGAAACCCTAACCAGAGCTCGTTCGACCTTGAAGATATTTAGACCTTAGCCGTTAATTAAATAATGTTAAATATTAATATTATTATTATTAATTTTAATTTTAGTTTTTATTATTATTAATATTTCTAAATATTTAATTTTAACATTAATTATTAATATTAAGAACATTAAATAAACATGGTCCACCTTAGTCAAACGTTGCATTGTGAAAAATATTTTCTCAATATGAAAATCAACTTTGTTCAATCATTGTCAATTATGGTCAACCATGATCAATCATGGTCAAACATTGTCCAACATCACACTGTGACAAAAATTGTCTTAATATGAAAATCAACCATGCTCATCCATCCTTGACCATGGTCAATGATGGTCAATCATGCTCAACCATGGTCAATCATGGGTAACCATGGTCAATAATCATGGTCACATTGTGATGAAGATTCTCTCTTTGTCCAACATCACATTATGACAATGATGGTCATTTTTGGTCAACCATGGTCCAACTTCGCATTGTGATAAAGATTGTCTCGCTACAAAAATAAACTATGGTTAACCATAGTCCAACATTACAGTGTGACAAAGATTGTGTCAATATGAAAATCGCTCATAGTCAACCATGGTCCAATGTTGCATTGTGACAAACATTGTTTCAATATGAAAATCAACCATGGTCAATGATGGTCAACCATGTTTATTTTAGGGTTTATAATATTAAACCCTTGGGTTTAATATTATTCCCTTGGGTTTATAATCCCTTAGGTTTTAGTATTAATCTCTTGTGTTTATTAGTCCCTTTGGTTTATAATATGAATCCCTTGAGTTTATTAATCTTAGGGTTCATATTCCTAGCGTATAATATTATTCATATGGTTTATAAAATTAATCCTAGGGTTTAATATAAATCCCTTGGGTTTATAACCATGGTCCAATGTCACATTGTGAGAAAGATTGTATTGATACGAAAATCAACCATGTTCAACCATTATCAACCATTGTCATTCATGGTCAACCATGGTCCAACGTCACATTGTAACAGAGGTTATCTCAATATGAATATCAACCATGGTCAACCATCTTCAATCATGGTCAACCATGGTCAAATGTTGCATTGTGACAAAGGTTATCTCAAAATAAAAATCAATTATGGTCAATCATGGTCAACCACGGTCAAGCATGGTTAATGATCATCAATATCCATTGTCACATTATGACAAAGATTGTCTCATGGTTCAACGTCACATTGTGACAAAGATTATTTCAATATGAAAATAAATCATGGTCAACCATGATCCAGCATCGCACTGTGAAAAATATTTTCTCAATATGAAAATCAACCATGGTCAACCATGTTTGTTTTAGGGTTTATATACCTTGGGTTAACAATATTAATCCTTTGGATTTTCAGTATGAATTCCTTTTGTTTATTGATGCCTTGTGTTTGTAATATCAATCTCTTGGGTTTATTAATTGAAGGGTTCATATTCCTAGGGTAGAATATTATGATAGGGTTTATATATTAATTCTAAGGTTTAATACAATTCCCTTGGGTTTAGAATATAAATTCTTATGGTTTATAATATTTATCATAGAGTTTATATTACTAGGCTTAAATATTAAGCTTAAGGTTTGCAATATTAATCCCTTGGGTTGATGAGTTTTAGGGTTTATATTCCTAGGGTTTAATATTATTCCCTTGGGTTTAAAATTATTACCTTAGGTTTATAATATTAATCCCTCAGGTTTAAAATCATTCCCCTCAGTATATAATACATTTATTTTATAATATTAATCCCTTAGGTTTATAAATTCCTAGAGTTTATATTCCTAGGGTTTAATATTAAGCCTAGGGTTTACAATATTAATCGCCTCGGTTTATTAGTTTTAGGAAATGGTCAATTGCCACATTGTGATAAAGCTTATCAATATTGAAATCAACCATGGTTTACCATGGTCCAACGCCACATTGTGACAAAGATTCTTTCAATTTGAAAACCAATCATGGTAAGCCATGGTCTAACGTCACTTTGTGACAAATATTGTGTCAATACAAAAATCAACCATGGTCAACCATGTTTGTTTTAGGGTTTATAATATTTATCTTAGGGTTTATATACCTAGGGTTTACAATATTAATCCTTTGTAGTTTCAGTATTACTCCCTTTTTTTTCATTAATGCCTTGTGTTTATAATATCAATCCCTTGGGTTTATTAATCTAAGGGTTCGTATTCCTAGGGTAGAATATTATGATAGAGTTTATGTATTAATCCTAAGGTTTAATATAAATCCATTAGGTTTATAATCCATTGGGTTTATAATATAAATTCTTAGGGTTTATAATATAATCATAGGGTTTATATTCCTAGGGTTTAATTTTAATTCCAGGGTTTACAATATTAATCCCTTGGGTTTATGAGTTTTAGGGTTTGTATTCCTAGGGTTTAATATTATTCTCTTGGGTTTAAAATTATTCCCCTATGTTTATAACATTAATCCCTTGGGTTTAAAATTATTCCCCTTGGTTTACAATCCATTGAGTTTATGATATTAAACCCTCAGGTTTATAAATTCCTAGGGTTTAATATTAAGCCTCGGGTTTACAATATTAATCCCTTGGGTTTATTAGTTTTAGGAAATGGTCGAACGTTGCATTGTGACAAATATTGTCAATATTGAAATCAACCATGGTCCAAGGTCACATTATGACAAATATTCTTTCAATATAAAATCAATCATAGTCAACCATGATCAAACATCGCATTGTGACAAAAATTTTATCAATATGAAAATCAACTATGGTCAACCATGTTTGTTTTAGGTTTTATAATATTTATCTTAGGGTTTATATACATTGGGTTTACAATATTAATCCTTTGTATTTTCAGTATTAATCTTTTTTTTATTAATTTCTTATGTTTATAATATCAATCCCTTGGGTTTATTAATCTAAGGATTCATATTCCTATGTTATAATATTATGATAGGTTTATATATTAATCTTAAGGCTTAATATATATCCCTTGGGTTTATAATATAAATTCTTAAGGTTTATAATATTAAACATAGGGTTTATATTCCTAGAGTTTGATATTTAGCATAGGGTTTACAATATTAATCATTTCGATTTATGAGTTTTAGGGTTTATATTATGAGGGTTTAATACTATTCCCTTGGGTTTAAAATTAATCCTTTAGGTTTATAATTTTAATCCCTTGGTTTTAAAATTATCTCTCTCGATCTATAATCCATTGATTTTATAATATTAATCCCTTAGGTTTATAAATTTCTAGGGTTTACATTCCTAGGGTCTAATATTAAGCCTAGAGTTTACAATATTAATCCCTTGGGTTTATTAGTTTTAGGGTTTATATTCCTAGGGTTCAATATTATTCTTTCTCGTCGGCTTATAATCTATTGAGTTTATAATATTAATCCCTTAGGTCTATAAATTTTCTTGTAATTATAGCACTAGTCGCTTAGTTTTATAACATTAATCGTAAGGTCTATAATATTAATCTTAGGGTTTATATTCCTAGGATTTAATATTAATTGTAATCTCTAATGTTATTCCCTTGGGTTTATAATTTCTTTGGTTTTTAATATTAATCCAATGGGTTTATTAATATCTTAGGTTTATAATATTGATCCCAGGGTTTCTAATATTAATGATAGGGTTTATATTCTAAGGGTTTAATGTTAAGACTTTATTTCATAATATTAATATTCGGGTTTAATATTAATCCCTTTAGTTAATAATCCATTGGGTTTATAATATTAATCCCTTCGGTTTATTAATCTTTGTGTTTAGGTTCCGATGATTTAATATTAAACCTAATGTATAATGTTATGTCATCCATGGTATAATGTCGTATTGTGACAAAGATTCTCAATATTAAAACCATCCATGGTCAATCATGGACAACCATGGTCAAACATCACATTGAGATAATGATTATTTCAATATGAAAATTAATCATGGTCAACAATGGTCCAATATTGCATTGTGACAAACACTCTTTGAATAAAAAAATGAACCATGGTCAACGATGGTCCAATATTGCATTGTGACAAATATTGTCTCAATAAGAAAATGAATCATGGTCAACCATGTTTGTTTTAGGGCTTATAATATTTACCTTAAGGTTTATATACCTTGGGTTTACAATATTAATCCTTTGGGTTTTTTGGTTTTTAGTGTTAATCCCTTGTTTTTATTAGTGGCTTGGGTTTATTAATCTAAGGGTTCATATTCTTATGGTATAATATGATGATAGGGTCTACATATTAATCCTAAGGTTTAATATAAATCCCATGGGTTTATAATCCATTGGGTTTATAATATAAATTCTTTGGGCTTATAATATTGATCATAGGGTTTAATATTAAGTCTAGGGTTTACAATATCAATCCATTGGGTATATTATTTTTAGGGTTTAATATTCATCTAGGGTTTAATATTATTCTCTTGGGTTTAAAATTATTCCCTTTTGTTTATAGTATTAATCCATTGGATTTAAAATTATTCCCTTAGGTTTAATAATTTTCCCTTTCCATTTATAGTATTAATCCCTTTAGGTTATATAAATTCCTTTGGGTTTTATAGTATTAAATCTCTTGGTTTAATACTATTAATTCTAAGGTTTAGAATATTAATCTTAGGGTTTATATTCTGAGGGTTTAATATTAATTGTATATTCTAATGTTATTCCCTTGGGCTTATAATCCCTCTAGGTTTTAATATTAATCCAATGGGTTTATTAATTTCTTAGACTTATAATATTGATCCTAGGGTTTCTAATGTAAATAATAAGGTTTATATTCTAAAGGTTTAGTATTAATCCTATGGTTTATAATAGTAATCTTGGGGTTTCATACTAATCCCTTTAGTTTATAATCCCGTGGGCTTATAATATTGATCCCTTAGTTTTATTAACCTTATTGTTTATGTTCCTAGGATTTGATATGAAACATTAGGTTCAATGTTATGTCAACCATGGTCCAACATCACATTGTGACAAAAATAGTCAATATTAAAACCAACAAGGGACAATCATTGTCAACCATGCTCCAACGTCACATTGTGACAATGGTTCTTTCAATATGAAAATCAATCATGGTCAACCATGGTGCAACATTGCATTGTGACAAATATTGTCTCAATATGAAAACCAATAATGGTCAACCATGTTTGTTTTATGGTTTATAATATTCACCTCAAGGTTTATATACCCTAGGTTTACAATATTAATCCTTTGGGTTTTTCAGTTTTTAGTATTAATCCCTTCTTTTTATTAGTGCCTTGGGTTTATAAAATCAATCCCGTGGGTTTATTAACCTAAGGGATCATATTATTATGGTATAATATTATGATAGGGTTTATATATTAATCCTAAGGTTTAATATAAATCCCTTTGGTTTATAATATAGATTCATTGGGTTTACAACATTAATCATAGGGTTTCATATTAAGCCTAGGGTTTACAATATTGATCCCTTGGGTATATTATTTTTAGGGTTTATATTTTGAGGGTTTAAAATTATTCCCTTAGGTTTATAATATTAATCCCTTTGGTTTATAACATTATTCCCTTAGGATTATAAATTCCTTGGATTTATAGTATTAATCTCTTGGGTGTATAATATAAATCCTTAGGTTTATAATATTAATCTTAGGGTTCATATTCCTATGGTTTAATATTAATCCTAAGCTCTAATGTCATTCTCCTGGGTTTATAATATTAATAATTAGTTGGTGTTATTAATCC
The DNA here is from genome assembly GCA_000404065.3 of Pinus taeda. NCBI lineage: Eukaryota > Viridiplantae > Streptophyta > Pinopsida > Pinales > Pinaceae > Pinus > Pinus taeda. Next base: position 12,194 of record APFE031546885.1, on the reverse strand, counting down.
CTTGGGTTTAATGATCGTTTGTGTTAATAATCCTTAAAATTTATAATATTAACCCTTGGGTTTATAATCCCTTAAGATTTTAATATTCATCCATTGGGTTTTTAATATGTTTGGTTTTTAATATGAATAATTCCCTTGGGTTTATTAATCTCTTTGGTTTATAGTATTTATCCCTTTTACAAATTAATAATTATTTATGAATTAATGAATTATTAATAATTAATAATTAATAATATTAATTTTAGGATTATTAATTTTCCATCAGGCAGATAGGCTTTCCCATATTGGGATTGGCTACTTTAATCATTTTCCTAATTAATTTTTTTGTTCTAATGGTCTAAATTGAAAGATGCTAGTATGTCCATCAACTAATGGAATTAAAAGTGATAACTTCCTTGCATATCTAAATCACATGTTTAAACCGTACTTAAATTATTTTTTTACAAAACAAGATTAAAAATTTACTATACGTGTTGTTGATAACCATGTATGCTAATTAGTGAAAAAAAAGTCAAAAACATGCACTCCAATGTTGATTGATTTTGAAACTTTTAAATGTTCACATTATGAAACGTATGTCTATTCTACCATTTGTCAAGAGTTTTATTGCTTTTATTTTTATCCACTCCATTACGCGAGTGGTTGCTATTCAACTAGTTGTAAAGAGTTTTATTGTTTTTATCCACTCCATTACGTGAGTGGTTGCTTGAACAAACATATGTTTGTTCAGCTGTGAAGAGTTGTTTTTTATCCACTCCATTACTTGAGCGGTTTCTTATGCATGCCATTAGAAGGTATGCCCACTAGAGAGATAGCTATAGTGGATGGAATATGAATTTATTAAATTATCTATGTTTTTGTCATTTGAATTGTTATTTCTAAAAAAACCACACTTGTTGCTTCATCTAACAAATTTTGGCTCCCTTTTGTAAAGTATCCTCCTTAACAAACAAAAGAAAAATTACTTAAGACATAATTAAAAGAAAAATTACTTAAAACATAATTATAAAAGTCAATTACATTTGTCAAACATAGCCAAATATAGTTGAATTGAGCCTTCTGTGATCCATAATAGTTGAAAGAATAACTTCGGCGTAAATCACATGTAGACTGACATTTGTCGACGCGTTTCGAACCAACCAGTGTGGTTCATCGTCAGGACAAGTTGAAGAAACTGATCTAGCTTAGCATGTTAAATATTCTGAGCAGAGACTCCAACGGCTACATCGACTAACGACTAATTTTGACCTTAGGACCAGGAGAAATTATTATTTATTAAATTTAATTTTATTATTATTTTTAATTTTTTTATATTATTATGAGTTAAATTAGGTGAAATAATATAATTAATGACTAATTTCAATGGTTGGTTCAAAAATTTAATTAATATAATATATATATATATATATATAATATATATATATAATATATGTTAATAATATATATTCTATATATATAATATAATATTATGTTAATTAATATCTAATCTATATTATATATATAATAATTATTATTATAATATATATATATATATAATATATATATATTTATAATTAAGTCATAATATTAGGTTTTTAAGTGACGAGATTTTCATATTAATTTAATACCAAACTATAATGGATAGATTATTTTTATTTTATTTATGTAAATAGTTAAATTAGGTAAAAATTATAAATAAACAACTAATTTTTTAATGGTTGGTTCAAAAAATAATTCATTTTTTATATTTATATATATATATATATATATATATATATATATAATAATAATTATATATTATATATTTGATGATGATGTATGATGATGATGATATTGATGAGATGATGATATGGTGGGGTTAACGTCCACTGAGACCAAACATTGGTCTATGGACCTAAAGAAAACAAATTATTATTATTTTGATTTTAAGATTTTATTCCTATGCTCAAAAAGCTTGGAGAGAAGCCTCCCAAGCTCACTATAATTTTGACATTGTAAAAGGCTAGGAAGGTCAGTATTGTAACAAATATTGTGAAACTGAGATCTAATGTGGTTGTACGCGGGGCACTCTAAGACGAAGTGGTTTTCATCCTTAATGTTCCTATTCTCACATATATGGAAGATCCTTTCCATCCATGGCGTTTTAGGAACTGCCCAACGACCTATTTCACTATGGAGCTCATGAGAACTCGTTCTAATATTTTCTATATTAATTTTCTTCTTTGAGCTAGTTAAAATAGAGAGATACTTTTGATCTTCTAGGGTGGGGTTGATGACCTTCTTATAGTAACTTAATTTTCTTTTAGCCACTAAAACTTTCTCACACCACATTTTTTCTTTGAACTTAGAAGTAGCAATATCTTTAATGTTATTAATGTTTTGCAAGGCATCATTCTCATTGATCTCCCAATAGTTTAACCAAGCCCTTGTGTGTTTATGCCACCCCCGATTGAGCCTTAGGTGGTTTTGGCTAGAATTTAAAGCTAGCTTAGGAAGTCTATGATCGTCTGTGCTATTGAGTTTGTGCTTGTACAGGCAAAACCTAATCATAGCTAGGCTCTCAATAGGGGAAATACCTACTTCTATAAGGAGAATAGGATAGGGTGTATTACTTTTAATTTTCAGGTTATAAGTTATAAAATGGTTCTGGATTTGCTCAATCTTTCTCCATGATTCTCTGGAGATACTGCAACCCCAAACCTCACAGCCATATAAGATAACAGGAGTGACTAAAGTTTCAAAGAGGAACTTCTTTTTATCCCACACTACAAAGTTTGATATTTTACAATTATTTTCAAGACCAAAATAAGCTTTCCACCCGCCATTAATCATTTTCTCAATGCTATGGTTCCAGTTGAGCTTGTGATGAATATCAATTCATAGGTACTCGTAAGAATACACTTCCTCCAATTTATTATTGTCATACATAATTAGCGTAAGTGTCCTTCTTGGATTTGATAATCATAACTTTTGTTTTGTTAGTGTTAACAGTCATACCCATGGTAGAGCAGAAATCCTTAAGAAGCTTGAGTTGCTTATGAAGATCAGATGGGCACCTTGTGAAAAGAACAATATCGTTAGCATAGAGAAGAAGGATGATGACTATCCCAGCTAGGATCGTGCCATCACATCCTGCTTCCTCTCAATAGCCTTCGACCTTATTGATGTAAATGCTAAATAGGGTAGGGGAGAGGGGGTAACCTTGTTTAACTCCAATGTTACACTTAATATCTTTCGACCACCCCTCATTACTCTTTATCTTGGCAATTACATTCTCTTATAACCTTATAGCGGCAACTCTCAAATCGAGAGGAACCTTGAGCTCTTCTAATCTATTCCAAAGGTTATATCTAGGAACCATATTGAAAGCCTTTCTAAAGTCCACAAAGCAACAAAATAAATTGGATTTATCATTACGACATTCCTCCGCAATGATCCTAAGCATAACAAGGTGGTTTGTTGTTTAGTGATGCCTTCTAAAACCTTCTTGGCCTTTATCTCGCTTACCTTCACTTTCAAGCCATATTCTTAACTTCTTTTCCAAAATACTACCATATAACTTGGCTAAGAGATGGCTAATCATAATTGTCCAATAATTAGAGGGGTTATTTATATCCCTGCTTTTAAAAATAGGGATAATGAGGCTCTCAGTCCAAGGTTTAGGGAACCCTTTCTTGATTTCTTGATTGAAAAACTTGTGGGTGTGGGGGATGAGGACAGGACCTCCAGTTTTTAAGATTTCTGCCTGGTAACCTTCAATGTCCTTAGCTTTCCCATTAGCGAGGCAATTAACCCCAAACTTAATGTCTTCTAAAGAGAAAACTTCTTTCGTTATGAGCAAGGTTTCCAAATTATCCATGACATTTGGAGATTCATAAAGCTTTTTAAGATAGGAATTCTAATCGTGAAGAGCAATTTTATTATTATCTTTAGTCTTCCTAGTCAAAATCTGCGTCCAAAATTTCTTAGGAGCTACCTTATAGAGGTGTAAGAGATTCTCCTATATTTGACGAATGTACTACCTCTTTTTCCTTTTAGTTAGGGCTTTGTATACTTTTATCTTGTCCATTTTAAGAGATTCATCAACAGCTTCCTTAATTGCTCTCCTAGCACTTTTACAATCTTTCTCATACCATGTATTGGTTTTGCTATTTCTTTTATAATTTGAAACTTCAATTGAGAACTTGTTAATAGAATATGAGAGGGTTGTAGTAAAATTATGATAGAGGTCTTCTATGTTGTGTATACTAGATAAAGAAAACAAATTAGTTTTT